>CM057817.1:7831986-8006986 GCA_030067965.1 Latrodectus elegans | reverse complement strand
GTTAATGTAATAATTAACAAACATTAATATTACAATTATAACTATTCATGTCTTTCTTAAAACTAATTTAATCTTATTAATGCTTCTTTTTTTCTTACTAATATTTCAAAAGATAAATTTAAAATAAACTTCAGATTAAAATAGAGTTTTATTAACAAATTTTAGAAGGAAAAAATATTACATACCTGAAACAGAACACATTTATTGCAGGTAATATTGTACTAGCACTCAATAAAACATTATGAAAAATAAAACTTACATATGCCTGATATATAATAAACTATGAACTGGTAACCCAAAAGCTTATAGATAAAAAAATAAGTTACTAATCATATAAAATTTATTTTAATATCTTAAGCTATTCTAATGCACTGTAATAAAGAAATCATTTTACATTAACAAATAAAATGTCTCTTTCTTGTCCACACCAGAACCTTGCAAGGTATACCCATGCAAGACCTTTATAACATAAACTATTCAACTTTTTCTGTTTTCTAAATCCTGATTTTACATGCATTCTTATTCCAGCATTAATTTAGAACTTTTTAAAGTTTGCTGTTTGGGTTTTGTGATGTAAAAAAAAGAAACTTTTGCATCAAATGGACACTTAAGAACACCCCACTTTACATTTCTAAATATTAGTCAATAAAATATAATATATATTGAAAGATATTAAATAAAAATTTTATCCTTTTAACAGTATGTAAGTGATTTTTTGAAGCTTCTGTGAATTTTATATTTTATTACTATCGAAGAACATGTCAAATTATCATCTACGTTACCATAGGACAAATATTCAGTTGTTAGTCAAAATATTAATCTGATACTTAATACAATAATTCCCTTCACTTCTTTTGCACATGTGTGATTTCACATGCGTATGTGATTACTTACCATGTAATAAATGGTTAATAGCCATTTATTACATGGTGAGTTATCACAGTGATTGGTAGTTTAAAACCATATAATAAGTGATTATGAGTTTCTTTTTCAGTCTTTCTTAATGGTGAAAAGTTTAAAAAACTGCTGTTGTACAATGAAACTAGATTCCATTTGTTTAATAACATTATAAGCAGTGTTTGCATTTTTAATAGGACATCATCAATCGGGATATTCATCGTAAAAGCCTGTTATTGCTTCAGATTATCAGGAGAAGTTGCAGTTTTTATAGTGAGCATTGTACTGCAATAGCTCCTAAATCAAAGTATCAAATATTCTTTTATCATAAAAATTAGGAAAAAATAAACATCTGAAAAGGAATGTATTTTGTCATTAAAAAAACGTTTATGTTAAGCTACTTTAAGATTCTAATCTACATCAATATTTTTAATAGGGTAATCTTGTAACTTTGAAGCAGCAACATTAAAAAAGGAAATTATTCGAAACTTTTTTTAGCATCTAATTTGCACAATATATATAGAATCAAAGATGAAATAACTGCATTATGTTTTCAGCAAACATTTTGGAAGAGTAAATATTCCTTTCATGTTTGGATTTTTCTTCTAATATCAATTACATGTTCTTAAAAAATTAGTTTCTGATTTATCTATCACACATTTATAACTTAATATTATTCCTGACAAAATTGTTGAACAATATATTAGGTACAACGTTAAATCCCCATCATACTATACCTAATAATTTGGAATGGTATAATATAATATGAATGACTACGTTTTAAAAATAAATATCTAAATTGTGTTTGTAAGATTGAGTATGAAAGAAAAATAACACAAAGAGAAAGAAAAAACATCAAGCAAGTATACAGAGTAAATTTTGTTTAAAAATTAATTTACATTTCCAGTTTAATTTTCTTTAAATACAAAACAAATCTATTAAAACTACCACAGAAAATAAAAAATAATAGTTAAGTGAAATTCGTTTTTTTTAAATTCATAGAATTTCTTTAACTGCTTCTACATTAAATTGTATTTCAATGCAGATAATTTTAAATTATCTAATTAGTTTTGAAAATGAATGCATTTTACTTTATAATGCTTTTAAATACAAACTGTGGTAGTTTATCATTTCTTAAAAGTGCATTTCATCCTTACTTTATAGGAATTTCTTGTACAGAAAATTTAAGGATCAGAATTTTATACCAAAAATTAACTCATTTGAAGCTATTTTAATGAAAATATTACCAAAACATATTAAAAATTAAACAAGGAAACATGAAAACTTATTTAGAAAATTATTTTCTGAAAGTGATAAATACTAAAATTAAAGATTTTTAAATTGTAGTCTAAGATCCAGTGTCTCATTCAATTATTCCTCAAAAAACCATTTTACTCATTAGACTTCATTTTAAAATAGATTAAACTACGGTGCTTATACATGGAAAAATTTTACAACACAAATTTTTGAAAGAATGCATTGATGATTTCATTGTCTCAACTTTTCTTTTCAATTATGAACACTTTATAGGTAAAAGCAATATTTATATTAATGCATGCAAATTACTTTTGTGTAGAAAATTTATAAATGTAAAAAATTTAGCATTTAATGGCAATAATTAACATCTTTGATTTTTTTATATTTTAATATGAAACAATTGAGATAAAAATATTAGATTAACTCTAATTTTGAAATATATATTGGGTGCAAAGTTCAAAATTCCATTTAAAACATTTTTTCCAAACTAAAGAGCATATGTAAAATGCAGTGTTTTCAAATTAAATTTGGTGCTTGTATATTTACCTACACAAGAATGTTTAATGCATGTGCAAGCAAAAATTTGAATATTTATAATCAGAATCTATTATAATATTTATTTAATATTACAATGGGATGCAATATTATAATATTTATGCATTATTATAATATATAACAATAAAGAGTATAATGCATAATAACATACATAAATTAAGACCAAAAAATTATATTGTCATTAAGGTACCAAAGCTAAGGAAAAACGTTTTTTTGTGAAATTTTTTATCAAAGACTTTGTCTCACAAAAAACTGGTAAATTTTTAAAACTTATACATGATTCATATTTATGAAATACATCCCTTGGTTTAACAGTTTAGCCATTTACTAATTAATACTGCAAAGATTAATTTCTTAAAATTTTTGGGATAATTTTGAGGGAAAATATAAGTTTAAATCTCTAACTTTTTAAAAATAATGTAAACACACCAGTAAATGAAAGTTATATGCTGTACAGCTTCTTAACCTTATACATAAGAAAGAAAGTATTTTTTTATTTCAAATAGCTTAAAGAAATAAAATATAAAATTTCTAATTTTAATCTTTAAATTATTATTACTACCAATTTTATTAAAAATATTAAAGCTTATTATACAAGTTATGTATAAAATAGCTTTATCAAAATATATTTATTATTCAGTTTTTTGTGAATGAGGTATAAAGAATGTAAGTGTAGAGGTGTAATCTCTTTAAAATGTTTTCAAAGTTTGAAAGCAACAAAATATTGTATTTTTTTCTTTTTTAAAGGCTTATATCTCTTAGAACAAGAATTTTATTTCACCAATTATATAAAAGATCTTTAACTGTAACTCATTTCATATTTTAAATATTGGAATTTATATGATTTCCTTTTTTGAAAATAATACATGATTAAAAACTACTTAAACAATATCAAAATATTTCCTCTTTTACATAACTCAAATAAATAACCATTTATGTCAAAAATGAGAGTGAGTAAAGTTTTATTGACAAAGAGAAGTTATTTTAACGTATTATACTCTCCTAATGAGGTATAAAGGATATTTTCACAACTTCAATATTCATTTATAAAAAGGTGCCATTATTTACATTTATAAAAAAATGTGTTTCAATAAAAATAGACAAAATGTAAACACGGAAGAAATCTGAGTTATAGAATATAAGGAAAAGCTTACGTTAAGTTGAAAAAGTAAACACACAAAAAATATTTCATACCAGGAAATTATCACTTCTTCAGGCAACCAAATTTTGTCTAATGATACCCAGGAAACAACATCAATAACTTCAATACAAGAAATCCACTTTTCATAGACTTTCTGCAAAAATGGTTTGAAAAATGTCTTTAGAGTATTTATGTAATACCTGTGATTACAATATATTATGTAAATTAATAACAACTAACTTTACATTTTATTTTTATTAAATTAACAATTGATTGTAGAACAGATTTTATATTCCAATTTAACAAATAAATAATTGTTGAAAATGAGATGCATAGACAAGTTTTGTCAAAAATAAGTTGCATAGAATGCATTTTTAGCACAATAATAACAATATGTACTTACTAAAGAAAAACCAGAGGAGCACCACACTTGTTATTGATTCTCAGGTGTTCCACATTAACAATATATACTAACAATTTAAACTAATGAATAAAAAAACTGATATTTCATAATAAAATTACACTTAGATTAAATTACAATTAGTTTTGTTTAGTTTTATTATTATTATTATTATTATTATTATTAAAATCAATTCAAACATTTTAAAAGTTTACATTAAAAGGAATGAATAAAAAGGGATTTATTACATATTATAATTTACATTTCATCATGAGTATATGTATATAAAAAGTAAATTGGATTTTTTTTTAATTTTATTTCAAACCAGGTTTGTGAAAATATTAAAAATGCTCCAAACGTTTCAATGATCTTTTCATGAGTTTCACAAAATTCTTCTAAGATGTACTGATACTCACAAACTAAATAACACTAAATACCATTTTTGGTCAAATATATCTGGAATTATTTAACAAAAAATAGTAGGTAGAGTACTATTCAGTGTGCAGTGAATGATTTTTTTACTTTGTTATATAATTTTTCAGTAATGACAGTTATTATTACTAAAAACTTAATTATTTAACATATTTAATTTTTGATATAAATTAGGTTTCAAATAAATAATTTAAAAAGTATTAAATATGTCCACAGCTACAAAAAAATAGCTTCATTACTGCATTAAACAAAAATTTGTCAGCCAGAGTAGTAATTGCAAATTAAGTTTACAAAGGAAAATAATTTTGTCCTCATGGTAGAAAATTAAAATTATCTGTTTTATAATATGATCAAAATCACCAATAATACAATTTTAATGATTCAAGGATTTTCTTATATAAAACTACGAAATAACTTTTAAAAATAACACAATAATTTCAGATGCATTTGACAATGACACTGCAAGTTTTTTTTTTCCTACATTAATTAGATATTTCTAAAAACTACTAAACTGTTTTTCTTGTTTAATTCTGTATATGATTAATAGTGGCAGGTTTAATTAATATGCCCAAAATAACCAATTTAATATTTTTAATGAACAGATGGGATGGTGTAATGAATAAGAATTTTATTTCTAAATATGCATTCTATAGAAATTTTCAAGCTACAGTATGTTAACATCGAATTTTAAACTAAATAAAATTCGATGTTTAAAATCAATTACTGATCAAAATTTAAACATTACATTGTCATTTGTTTCTGAATTAATCCTCTTTTTTTGTACCTCAATAAAATTGGATATTTAGATAATTATTAACTTTCCTTTTCTATAGCTAAAATTAACAAAAAATTAGAGTTTCATTAAGACAAGATAGGTCAATATAGATATATCATGAAGTATATTAAACAATAGATTTGTTTCTTCTTTACATTGAGACATTGTAAGCAGCACATACTTAATGATCACAGAAAAATAACATTAAGAAACTAGAAAGGAGATTAATTTCACAATAATATAAATCAGTATGAATTTACTGCCCAGTCATAAAATTTTACTGTGATTGTTTTAAGCAACTATTAATATCTAAATAAAATGCTAAAGAGTTTAGAAGTCATTCACTCTATTTTCAAGGAGTTAACACAAAATTCTAAGAAGTTCCTTTGAAGTTCTGGAAAAATAATCAGTTTGCAGAAGTAAATACAAAACTAAAATAGAAAAGCCTAATTTTAAGTCAGCAAAACAGGAAATACTTATAGCATTAAAGACATAATTAAATAGACAGAACATAGATAAAAAGACAGATATTTTAAGAGCTACCTTGTAACAGACCCATATTAACTTTATTGACAATAGATGGCGTTACTGCCAATAGACTTACAATTTACAATATCCAATAAGAGAAGATTGGGATAGAGATGTGAGGAATGGAAGTCGAACCATCCGGTTCTTAAATAACTTTGTTTATACTTTGTAACCTTGTTTATAACTTCATAATTATTAAGTATTTTCTTTTTGTAATTATTCTTAATCATGTGTAACATCGTAATAAATGCTTGCTTTGTTTTAACTTCCGTTTTCTTACGTCCCTACAACCTTAATATTTACCTTACATTTTTACAATATGACAAAAAAATTTATTATAAAATTATTTCACCAATTTCGATTTAAAAAATAATAACAGAATTAAGAACAAAGAAAAACACTACAATTTTATCAATTGGAGAGGAAAAGATATACATTTAAGGCATGTATGATAGGATTATGTATCACAAAGAATTATTTCATATTTGATTTAAATATAAATTCTGTGATTTAACATAAATCTGTCATTTTAAAATTTATCAAAATATTGACATTTAAAAAAGGACTAAACTTTGCCTGTTTAATTAGTGTATTGATGAAGCTATTTAACAAACTTACATCAACAATCTGATAAGCAGATAACTAAAATAAGAATAAAATACATAAAACATGATTTTGAATTCATTTATCTATAGATAGATCACAATAAAAGGATTGCTGGTGGTCCCAATGAGCATTTTAACTAAGAATAGAATTACTTGAACCATGATTATTTTTAGCATAATGTTAGGCAAAAATATAATACTCACATAAATTTTCATTATTCAGAAAATTAATGCTAACTTTAACATTATTACATAGTTAAAATTATTCACTTTCTTACAAGCAACTTCTAAATTCAAAAAAAAAAGTTTTTTATTCTATTAAAAGAAATTTAAACTTAAAATAAGAAATACCACTGATATCAGAAGAATTAAGTTCCTAAAAATTAGAAAACTCAATAAATTTATGTTTGTTTTTTTTCTGTGCGATTATGAGAATCATTAATGAAAACTTGTAATACTTCAATACAAAACTTATAACTTTAATGTAAATTGAACTTCATTTCTACTTAAGTTTGTTCTACTGAAAATTAAATTATTTGATAAAAACAAGGAACATCTATTATTGAAAAGAATTCCATATATCTATTATTATTGAAAAGAATTCCTTATAACAAACATTTAGTTACTAAAGAACTACTTCAGATCAAGAATAATATTTTAAAATACCAAAAGGGGGAAATATATACAATTCACAATTGAAGCCATGATAGAAACAGAAAGCAGTCCTTCTAAATTTTATAAAGTCTATAATGGTACACAGTACTTTTAACAAAAAAGAAAATTATTCATTTATTTGACATTCCAAGACAACAGTATGGGACTCTCAAGGACTGTCATAAAGCCTGCCATATTCTTAGAATGATATTCTATGGTATGAGGTTACATTTTGAGAAAGTTATTCCTTTTTAATTATTTTATGATAATTTTAAATGAATAATTCCGCATTATTATAGATAGAAATATATTAAAAAAACTTTTTAAAAAAAATAAATGAGATTTTACACATATTTCATAAAGCAAGGAAGCTTACATCTTTGAAAATTCACTTTCAAAAGTTCAATCTATAATCTCCCCCCAGCAGTTGATTTTAATAAACATAGTTAAATTTTGTTACTTACATACAAGTTTGTTTTACACACAAGTCAACGAAAATCAGTCAAGGTATTTTCTATATATTACTCTAAAATATAATGAAAGTTGGGACAAAAATTAGCATTTTGTATTCCAAAGTAAAATTTGATTATATTTTATCTAACTTCTTTAGTCACCAATATAATTAAATTTAAGAGGAAAACTGATTAAAATAAATTCAAAACTTAAATTTAAATAATGAATACAAAATAAATTTTAGAGAGGGATTTTCCCATATATTGTTATTTTGAATGAATGAAAGTATTTTGCAAATTAAAATATTATTAACTCCGTATTAAAATATCAACAATAGAAAAAGTTTTAGAACTCCAAGAACGCCCTTGCTTATGACATTGGATTTAAAATAGCAGTACTATCCAAAAGAAATTATTATTCTTATTTGATTTCAATAAATTTACTGATAGTAAATTTAACTATTAATATAAGGAAAATATTGTCACAAAAAATATCCATTTAAATATTTACAATTGTGTAAAAATAGTTATAGAATAAATATCAATAAAATAGAAACACATTGTTTAAACAATTGAATTAAAATTTATATTTAGTCAATTTAATCTAAAACTTCCAGTTAATTTGTATATTTGAAAAACTAAATATTTAGAAAACATTATTCATGTACTTTTACAAATTTCAATACTCAATACACCATGGAATGATTTAGTAAACTTATAAAACTGAAAAAATACAAATGCTTATGAAAATTTAACATATAAACAAAATTTGTGACAGTAACAAAAGTAAAATATATCTTTACAATACTTATTATAGTTGACTGATTTGTTGGAGTGTCATGTCCTTTGAAGTCAAGTCAAATTACTCTACTAGACAAAATCACGGCCTCGCCTATGTGTGCTATTTTATCATTATAGAGATTTCCTGATAGGGAAATTCATTAATAGCCTGTACACTTCTTATGATAGATGCAGTTAAAAATATGTTACAGAGTTAGCTCTTCATCAGGGAAATCCTTACATGATTCATGAGATCTGGTGCCGACTGTATTTTTAGTCATTCCACAAAAGCGTTAGGTTCTAAGTTTGAATAATCCTGTTTGCACTGATAATACATAAGTGATGTCATATTTTAATGTGTTTTTCTCTCAGTTTGTATCAAGAGATTGCAGTAGCATCTCCTAAAGTTTAGTCAATGCATATCATGCAATTTATTTATAACCATAAAGTTCCAAATAACATAAAATTTACAATATAAAAGGCCACATTGGATAGTGAACAATTAAATTCTTATATCAATATTAATAATGCTGATTCTTTAATTAGAAATGGTTAATTATTCATTTTACAGTTTAGAATATCTGATTAAACATTAAATGTTTATGAAGTCAGTAAAATACATTACACATATATAATGTGCCTGGCAACCTTCTTAACCACAGGATGGTAACTACTAGATTTATAAAAACATGTTTAGTTGCAGTAGAATAGCTAATCACTGCTGAATAAAACGAAGTAGGGTACAACTTGGTGAAAAACTGAGAAGTTAGCATTCCTATCTCAAAAACATAAAAAGACAGGAAAAAGTGACAACCAAAATTGTGGAGCATAATAAATGTTGTACAAAAAGGCAGCACATGGATATTAATGGAAAGAACAAAATGGTTAAAATTAGTCTTAGTTCTTTCAAGATTTCCAACATTGAAACAACAGAAAACAATTTAAGGAAAAAAACCAGCTATAGTAACATATTTTTACTTGAGATGTTCAGAATTCATGCCATTGATTTCACTGCATGTTTGGATCCTCATCTGAATGTCACATTGAAGGACAGAAAGTGACAGCTTGGCACAAGCACCAGTCGTCCTTCAAGGTCCAAAAAAACATTTATAAAACACATGATGTATCTCAACAGCTGTGATACAGCAATTTCCTAGGTTGCTTAAATTTCAGATATGAAATAAAACATTAAATTTATAACAACAATGGAAATGGAAAAAATCCTACTTTAACTAACAAAGAATCAACAATTTATGACTTTTAAATTACTGTGACAATTTATAAGCTAGAACTACCACTTCTACAAATTGCCCTAGATTACAACAATGAAGCATTAAAAATAGTCAACAGGCGAATTGTTCCCTGAACTTTTTAATAAGCTCTTATGCAGTTGAAAGTTTACTTATACAGTATTAGTGGTAGAACATTCACTGCTTTAAATTTTGCTTGGGTAAGTAGCTGCTTCTAATGAGTTATTGGTGTGAGGAACCATGACATAATAAAAATTCTTTTTAGTGCATAAATTTTAATTTACAGTAGTAGATAACTTTTCTATCCTTATTGTTAATTGTATATCCTTGATGTGAACATGGTTGACTTAGTGGTATTGAAATTACAGAATATATTTTCATAAAACAAAAAGTACTATATAAAAAATAAAAAATGAAACTTCATTAACTTTTAAGTACCACAAAAATACACAACAAATTCCATTTCATCCCAAAAATAAAACAAAGTCACATCTACTTCAGCATTTGCAATTAATCAAGTAATCACCCACAAACTTTTTAGAGATAATGGATATAATTTAAAAATTTTATGTTCTATGTTGTTATGTTTTGTTTATTTTCTTAGATTTTATGTTATTTTATTTATTATTAAAATTTTTATGTTATTTTACAATAATTACACATTTTTTAGCAAACAAATTAAAAAAATTTTTTTTTATCAACTTTAGTCTTAAGTCTACTTTTTTATTCTTTTATCAATAAGATCATTTTTATGGAAATTATTATTTTCTATAACTGATAATGTAAATATGTATTCATTATCATAGAAATAACCAACACACATCAAATAATCAATGTAAAATAAATCAAATACTATAAAAAATAATACATAATGACATAATGTCATTTATTTTCCATGTATAATCACACAACAGTAAATAAATATAATAAGAAAACATAATTACTTTATTATGGAAAAATATTTGCTGAATAAACTTATTAAAATTATAATGTTTGTAGCAATGTATTTACTTCAATTCAAAAGTTGGAGAATAATAAAATAAAACATTATTAAAATGAAATGATAAAAGATTTTAAAAGTTTCTATTATAATAAATAGAGCAAACTTAAATGGATGACATTTTACTATATTTGCATCAGAAGTTAGAAATTAAGATAACTGTGTTCAGTTCTCTACTACATATGCACATATTTCGTTCATCAAACAACAACATAAAAATTTTTGAAGACCATTCAGAAGTTTAATAGCATTGGTGGGCATAACTTAAGGAATTCAGAATGTTTATATTACTGAAATAAAACATGTTACTCACCCAAAAAGTAATGTGAAACTAACAAAAATTTACACAAGTTTAAGGTTTTGAATTAAATTTACCATGGCATCAGTTTTAGTAATTCGGTCTCTTCCCATAACAAATAATTTGTTATTCACTCTGTCTACAAGAAGCTTTTGAGGAACATTATCAAGCCATATTTCTGCTACGGAAATATTATGTTCCAGCTTGGGTGCAAATAGAATCCTAAAAACAAAACAATAATCATGACAGGACTATTTGTCTATAAAAGAAATATTTTTATGTATTTAATAAGCATTTTCAGAATTATTTTTACTATAATACTTCACTTTCATTTCAGACACATCTACTTCAAAATGAAGTTTTGTATCAGATACTAAACTTAAAATCTAACAGAAAAGAAAAATGTTTATCAACTAAAAAAATTAAGTATTATATAAAAAATCCAGTATTTAAAATGCATTTAATGGCAATTATACACTCTTGTAAAACTTCTTAACATTAATTACAATATTAATGGTAATATAATTTAAACATACTCTGGTAAAGTGTTATCGCTGTATCTTTTTCACTCTTTTGTAAATAGAATATGTAATTAAATTGTACAATTCTGTACATTAATTTTAAGAACAAAAGGTTAAAAATCCAAGTAAACTTCACTTCATATGGTTGCTTACCTTTTCTGGATTAGTAGTTTAAAAAAATTAATGAACACAATATGTTCAAGATAGGATATGGATTTCAGATCACAAATATTGCAAAACTATATTGTAAATATGAAGAATGCTAACAGTCTTCAAATATGAAACGCTCAAGAACTGCTTTAGTATCTTTGAGCTCTGGAAATAGAGCTCAAAGACACTAAAGCAAAATTTTGCATATAGATACCCACGTGCAGAGAATTGTCTGGAGTGACCAGAACGAAGAGAAGAAAACAATAAACATTCGGGCTGCAATCGCTTGTAGATATCACAGTGATTTGTTGCATGCTATAATTAAAAATAGGGTTGCCAGTTATATATCCTAAAATATATTGTCTTTTTATGGAAACAAGGCTCTTATCCAAGCAACTTTTTTGTACTGTTTTTTATCACTGGAACATTGGTGTGATTTTATCTACAGTGGTGATAAGCTAGAAAAGTGATTTCCAAACTATTTTGGTAGAGGAACCCCAAAATTTGTTGCCAATGATTGCAGAGCCCTGAATATTTTTAATCAATGACTTTTCAAACTTTAATATCTGATATTAAATGAAACAAGTGTTTCTTGGTATTGCAAATTTTATTAAATTAAGACAAAAAAAAAAAAAAAAATTCGGAAATACTGAATCTTTCTTTTCTAAATGTACTTTGGCATTTCTTAGTCTTAATGCAAGAGAAAATCTAACTTTAAATTTTTTAATAAAATTTCAATAGTTAAATTTCTTTTTTTGAAGGAATTACTTTTTACATAGAAAGAGAAGACTAAGCTTACAACAGTAAATTAGTCATATTAAAGTGAATAAGTTATTTGAGTTTAAAAAATACTTCAATAACAGTAAATCAAAAAGTTACACAATATAATGGCTTAAAAAGAAAAGTTTTATTCAATTTCATATTTGATAACTTTTTGGAAATTAACACATCAACTACTGATCATTCAATTTGAATGACTGAAACTACAAAGAGAAATTTAATACATTCTTAAAAATTATAAAAACAAATTGCAAGAATGAAAGAGGTTACTTTGATTTTGTTTCTAAATATAGGATTAACAGAGGGGGCTTAGCACATTTTAAATTTTGATGTATTCTATATAAATGAGTAAAATAATGAGTTTCTGCTTTAATTGTGCCTAATTAATTCTTTATTAGCCATTTTAAAATAAGATACTTGTACCAGATACAGTAACTAAAAACAAAAGATACATTTTTCCTTAAACAAAAAACAAACTAAAGTCATCATTAATAAATATTAATTAATACGGAGCATTAATTTAAATATTTGTAAACATGAAATAAGTGACAATTATTAAAACACAATTTAAAAAATAAATAAATTTTTAAAAACAATAGCATTATTTCCTTATTTCAGAGATCAATGAAAATTAAAATGTAGCTGTAATACTAAAGTTGTTTATATATATTGTTCAGTATCAAATATATTAATAAAATTTATACATCTTCAACCAAACAGGTAAAAATGGTAGTTTGAATTGTTAATAAATGCATTTTAAAAAATTTTCTAGTAGACTGACATTGCAACAAATAGCTGATGGTTTGGCTGATAGTTTATTGCAACAAATGAGCTATCGCAAATTTTTTTCTTTTCAGTAAAAATCAAGATGAGAGGTTGTTTACCTTGCACCCCAGCTCAACAATACAGCTTAAAATAATACACATATTTCATTCATAAAATTTCTTTTCTATACTTATCTGTATAACAACCATTTTTGAATTCCCACACATAGTACTGGAAATATAAAGTGGTTTAATATATTTATTTTAGAACAATAATAGCAATACAAAAAAATAAGGTTTTAAAACAGAAACTCAGATAAGAAATAGTAGAAAAAAACTTTAAATTAAAATCTACATTATCATATTTTTAAAGATTAGATAACTGTCTTACTTAATGATTTTTGACTGAAGTGTTACAATAGAATTTTGCCACATTTCTGGACAATCTGACATAACATATTCAAATGGAGTGATCATGTCAAGTGGAGCACCACGCAGTTTTCCTTGATAAAAATAATACAGCCAGTTTTTACAAGACGCAGCAATAACCTGTAAAGATTAGCCAAAATTAATACATTAAATGTAAAAAAAGTAAAAACTAGATATTTTGATACATTAAATTAACATTCCCCAAAGGAATCGTAATTTATGTAAGACATGTATATTTAAAGTATCACAATTTAAATAGAGAAGAATACTTACACATCCACTATTCCATAATTTAATATTAAACAATTCAACTGGCTTTTTCCCAAGATTATATATAGTTTCCTTAAATGGTTTCAAATATTTAGCCAACTCAAAGGATAATAAGTTACCATTCTAAAAAAGAAGAAGTTTAAATTACTAAAAATATACAAATATCCATACAAGTACCAAGTATTTATAAATGGATAAATTGTTAGTCAAAGTTATATATTCCTGGATAAATTGAAATCAGAATTGTTTATTTACTAAGAAATATTGGGATGTTACTTATTTAACAATTTTCCACATAATATAGAAGTTTTGCAAGTAATCAATAAATTATTTATAGAAAAATAAAACATTTTCATTTTGTAATTTACCCATATACATAAAGTGAAAGAGGAAATTTGCAACTGGGGGGAAATTACATATTAGTTTATAAATAATATGAAAGCAATTTTTGAAAATTTGCAACATGAAGATAATTTATTCAGAAATAAACATCAACTTGTTTAAATTTGATTGAATAAATTCAAAATATGTAAGGAGATAGAATTGTAACAATAATTAATGGACACAAACTGGAAAGTCACTTTTGGGCATTTAAAAATTTTGAATAAAATGAAATTGAAGTGCTCTGGATTTTAGAATGATTCAAGTGTGAGAAAATATATTCTAATATTATTTTCAATTGAAATGACATATTTATTTTATTGATTTCAATTTTAAAGATTTGCAAAAAACACTTTTATTTCAGATAAAATCTCATAATTACAGAAGATGAATTATTTTTATTCTACGCTTTTGTGAAAATATTTGAAGAGTTATCATGTTTTCCAGCATATATTTTGTGGATTATGTGTTAAAGAAGTTTCAAATTTCATTATGTGTACAATATGCCGCCATTATCTGATAAGAAAACGTCTCCATCAGAAATGTTTACAATAAGGTTATGAAAATAAATGTCGTTTATGTTTCATAAAGATAATAGCAGATAGCACCACGACTTGGGTGACTTATTTCATCTGCATTCAGTTTTATTCAATTAAGCTCAAAGACAAATTCAGTTCGTCGTAAAGGTACCACAGCTGCAAAAATAAATGCATTCATCATTACGCATTTCCATTGAAAGTATTTAAGTTTCATTCAGAAAATATTCAAATTCGTCTATCGTCACGCGGAAGTAAAAAATTTTAAATTACACAGTAGATTTTAAAATAAAAGTTATGAAGAGAGCTAATAAAAATTACAAGAAACTTTTTAAAGTAAGATTAAAAAACAAAGCATGTGCAGTACAAAAAAAATAAAATTTATCAGATGCGCAATTTAAAAGCAGGCCATTTCATTCATTTATTATTAATGAAACAAATTTTATTTTTAAAAAATGAGGTCTAACCTTGTTTTAAGAGTTACTAAAAATTAAAAATCAGCAATGTCTACAAACGACCTTGTGCCATCATCTCAGTTTAACACAATTTGGGATTAGATGGATTCAAATAGATATATTTCATTATACGTTTTTCAATACAATTTATAATATTTTTAACAATATTGTGTATTTTTTATATGACACCCACATTATTAACAGTATATATTTTTGACTATTAGCCGGAAAAATTGCCATGGATAATTTTTATGGAATAAATTGCCATGCGAATTATGTGACGCTTTTTTCTTTTACTCGGAAAAAAAGGTCATGCAGATATTACGCTGCTGCAGATTACATACAGGAAAATTCAATAATTCAATCCCTGAAATGCCAAATATTAAAATACAAAACACAATTTTTTTGCTTATTCTTGTAAATATAGATATGCTTATTTAGGAAAGATAGTAGAATTCAATTGTGTCTTAACCGCATTTGAAAGAACAGTCCCAATGAAACTCATGTATGTCATAAGAGGCGATTAAAATGTTTAGCCAACATCTGGGGATATTACCATGCACCCAAACCCTAAAGATTATATTAGGGGATTGGTTCTCTAGGTTGGGGTTGGGTGTGGGGCTGACAACTTCAACCCATAAAAAAAATTGTTACAAAATCTTGAGTAATTGAATTCGGACTGAACTTGGGGAGACAATCCAGTTAACATTTTAAGGACATGAGAATAGGAATAGAGCACACAATCGCACTTTGCATCAAAGCAAAGGGTTCCAGTTCTGGACAGAACAGTAGGATAGTTATAGAGTTGTAGTAGTTCTGCAGGAAATACGGTGGGTTGACGAATAAATAGCTGAAAAGAGAAATCAATCAGTATTTTATAGCTGTGGTTGACTTCATGGTAAAGTTCTCAAAATTATGTAAAATTGGGCTGAGAAGAAAACTCATTAATTACAGCCTTATCAACAACCCATGGACTCACAGGAAATACGCATGAAGATTAAAAACTTTTTCAGGAGTTACATTTGCTCCACATTTCTTACTCAAAAAATGTCAAAGTTATTCTATAGGTGACTTTAATGTTGAAAGTGGAGAGACTCTGAATACAGGTCAGCCCTAGGAAAATATTGTCTTTATTACACAACAAATGACAATGGACCAACATTTATTCATTTTGGTGCTGAGAACAACATGGTCCTATCTAGTACAATATTTCAACACAAGAGAATATACATGGTGACTGGGAGATCTCCAGATGGAGAAACCTTTAGTTAAATTGATCATATTGTATTTGACTGAATGACATGACAGATGTGCAAGATATTAGAACTTGTTGTTGCGCTAACTTGACTCTGATCATTACATGATAATCGGTAGGTTTAAAGTCAGAATTTCTAACATTCATAAACATCATAAAAAATCAAAGATAGAGCTGTTAAAAATATTGATATTATAGATAAAAAGAGAAGTATTTTGAACGAAGCATTTTGGGATACAAGAAATACTGTAGAGTATAAAATTAAAAAACTAAGAATAATGATTGTTTTGCTGCACAGTGTAACATTGTGTGACCCTAAGAAAAAATAACACTTATAAAAAGATGCTTAATAAAAGAGATTCTAGATTATCAGTGGAGAAATATAGAATTGATAGAAGAGACAAGAAGAGAGTTCACAATACTAATAAAAAATATTTCATGAAAACATTTTTAGAGATGTTAGATCATCTTAGAGGCTCAAATGAGAATAAAGCTTTCTTTAGTGGTAAAAACTTTTGATGACATGAATTCAAACTGAAAATTAACCTTTACAAAACAAAGATGGTATTATTTGTAATGATGAGATTGTAATTCACCATAGATTGAAAGAATTCTTCAATAATTTACTTGATGCAGAGTACTTAAAAAACTGAAGAGCTCAGTTCAATTAATATTAATAACGATAGTATTAAACTCCTCATTTTTTTTAGGTAGAAGAGGGAATATAAAAAAAACTTAAAAATAATAATATACCTGATTAATATTTAATATTGGCAGAACCAGTAAAAAAATTCACAACCAGATGGGATGGGTAGAATTTTAATTATATCCTTTCAGGTATACACTACTGTACAAATTAATTGGGACAACCACTTCTTCTTTCTTATTCCCTAGTCTGAATCAGACAAGGTCCATGACATCCTTTGCCTTCAAAGAATCGAGGACAGTTCCAGGGCTGTATAAAAGTTCACGCTTTGAAAAGTCAATGCAGTTCAGTAGGTGTTCGGGACTGGCTTCGTTAGTATTGCACGAAGTGCAGGTGGGAAAGACTTGTTTGCCCTGGGAGAACTGTAGAGTTCGAAGATGGCACGATCAGTCTGGACAAGGAAGTCTGATCACGTCGAAACTCAAAGTTCCCCAGGAACAGAGCCACAGTACCAAGGATGAGACGACGGAATTTTCCAAGATGAATGAGTTTGCAAGAGACCTACTCCTAAAGAAGATTTCTTGGAAAGTCAGCAGAACAAAGAGGCAGAAATGATCCATCCTTTTGGGACAAAGACAAAAATTTTCACTAATGTTGCTCCATTGGTATAAGTTAATTTGCATGAATGATACAGCAATCTATTACAAAATATGCCCTCCTTTAGCTTGAATGATACCCTATACACAATTTAGTATGAATTCCATTAAATTAGAATATAAATTTTTTTTCTTGTCATCACAAAAGCAAATTTTTATAACATTCTCAATCGTTGTTTGCTTTCTTGTGTAGTCCATTTTACTAACAAGTTTCTTCACAACACTCTGAAAATTTCTTTTACAGCAACAGAGTTACTTGGCCAATCTGAAAAATTTAATTTCTGTTCTTGAAAAAATTTATTTGCTAGCTTAGAAAAATGGCATACAGCCATGATTAGTTTTTTCTTCACCAAAGCTCCATAATATTATGAATAACAAAACTAATCTACCAGTACTTTCAGATTCTTTGGCAAATTCTCCTAAATGCTTCAGGGATACTAATGCTTTTCATAAATGCTTCAGGGTTTAACATATTTTTTTTATTTTAAACTAATCAGTTTCTTTAAGGAAAGTTGAACATATTTTTACAATTAGAAGCTCTTTTGCTCATAGCAATATAACTGATATTTTTGCCAGTACCAACAGTATTAAGCCTTTAATTGTTATTATACTGTTAACACATTCTGCATTTCAGATGTGTCAAATAATATTAAAAATTTTCTATAATTCTGCAGAAAAAAATTATACTCAAATAGACTTGACAAAGAAAAAACTATAAAGAAAAACTTGCAATATTTCTATGAGTAATAATTATGTCTGATTGTGCGTTACGTCACATTTAAGGAGTTTTCACCTGTTATACAAACCATGTATTAAAGGAGAAAAGAAAAGAATCCCTAGGGATTAGGCGCATGACTTTGATTTTGCTTAAATTTTCCAAACTGCATTCAGATTTTAATGATTCATTAAAAATTGCAAATGAGTAAAACAGAAAATAAAATTACCATATTGAAAAATTTTCAAGATATCTCAGAAAATTAGATAATTGGTGTGTGTGCATATATATATATAATTTATCATTAACAGTAACAGATAAATAAAAGCTATGAATAAATAAATAAAAAATATATTACTTTCAATCCTATTAAAAGATAGTCTAATGATCCATCAAAAACATATTCTAATGCTCTTCTGTATTTAACTGGTTCTGTGTTCTGACTTTCTTCTGTAAGTATTACTAAAGAATTCACAGGAGCTAAGACTTTAAAGTTATGAAATACAATAAACTTTTGCTGCAACAAAAAAAAAAAAAAAAAAAAAAAAAAAAAAAAAAGAGAGAGAGAGAGAGAAAATTTTAAAAAACAGCAACATTTTCGAAAATTGAGATCAAATAAAATACATTTTATTGTATTGCAAATTTTATGAACATAACTGGCATTCTGTAAGAAAAGCATATACATATAAGATAATACAATGTAATATAATTAGTAGTGATTTTTATATAATAAACATAAATCTAGGTTCAATGAGAATCAAAACATAAGTGTTCAATTACAGTTAATGAAATAAATGTTTTTGAACCGAACCTTATAGGCTTGTAGATTCTAAATTATTTATCACTAAATTAACAAGGTATCTTAGTAGAACTAGTGTGTATATTCAAACACTTATATTATTTTAACATTTGTTTACATAACCATAAATTATAATTGCAATTGAATTAAAAAAAGCAAATTCATAAAATATTGTTTGAAAATAACTTTATAATTTAGAACTGATTTTACACATGATGACAAATAACCAACAAAAATATAACACAAAAAAGTAGCAGTTAAAATTCTGTAAAAGTAAATCACTACCATTTAAATGCATGTGCTGTAAAACTCTTTAAAAATATATATAAACTGAGAAAAGACACTTATTCTAAAGAGTCAGAATTCCTGACTAATCTACAAAGACAAGTCAGGAATAGAACATTCACTGGCACAAGACATAGATTTAACTATTTGTTGATGTACCATGAGTTGACATTCGTCCAACAGCACAATCAAATCCTCAGCAGAAGCAGTTACAACAAGTCAAGGAAGGGACATTCTTACTTATTCTATAAACGTCCTCAACAATTCAATACTTTCTTTTATACTTTAGTTCATAAATATAAATATTTTGCATTAATACTTTTTATGTATTAATTTTTATGGCATATAATTTATATGAAAGTAGTATATCTCAGATATCTGAGTTATCATAATTGCCTGAAATTCTGACTTACAAGTATAAATTTGCAACAATTTTCAAGCATATTTTGATCCCTTCAAGTACTGAGTTGCATTGAACAGTTTAGCTACATTTCCTTAAAATAGTAATTTTTTAACTAAGTTTCTTTACAAATATGTACATACAAAAAGCTATAAGATATTATATTTTGATGTTATTTTGAAGTATATTAGCTAAATACATACAATAAATGCTTTTTTTTCATTTAAATCTCCTCGAGAACAAGTGGGTACTTCTGAAGTGTTGTCGCCCCATCTGGCGATAGTTCTCAAAGATAGTGAAGGGGGATTTAGAAAATATATTGATGGCTGAAATTACTTATCAGTCAATCCAACGAAATTGGCGAGTTTGGGCAAAAAATATCAAGAAAATAAATGTAGTAACACCATAAAAACAGCCAGAAATGATGTTTTCTGTTTTCAGAGCCACAGAATCAAATTACCCTCTGGGTTCTTAGAGCAGTAAAGAAAGGCTTGTTTAAAAATTCCCCGAACAGGTACAGGAATTACTTGTAGATACCGTAAGGAAAATAAGATGCCCAGTATTTCTAAAGAAATAATTATTTTATTTACTTTTTAGAAATTGGCCTTTTTATTCACAGTAAAAAATTTAAAAAGAAAAATATGATTGTCAGTGTGCAAATCAAATTAGAAATGCATAAATGATTAAAATTATAATTATCCATTATTTTAATTAATTTCATTTAATTAGTAAATTTTGTTTCAATAACAAGATAAAGTTTGTCATTATCTTATGAGACTTGATACATTTAAGGGGGGACTATGAGAGTTTTGAATAAAATTGCAACAAATAATTAAAATATATACTTGTCAAAAAATTTAGTATAAAAAATATTATTTTTTAAAAATTTTTAACATTTATCTCATTGTAATTTACATAAAAATATCATAGCTAATTATATGGTTATCATAGCATCCGTTTCTACATAATTAGATTAGGATTTATTTAGAGAGCGCTTAAAAAAATTCATCTTATCTGCTATATTTCTTCTATGTTTATTTATTTCTCACTATCACAATAAAATTTACAATGTTATAATTTGAAGAACAGGTTCATAAAAATGACAGATTCAGATTTAAAACATATGGGGACATGTTTTAAATTTGAATACCTTTTTAAGTTGCATCCAATTATGGCAATCTAAATTGAGAAAGAAAAAAAGCTAGATAAATTATATCTTGCTCAAGACCACAAAACTTAACATATCATTTATTAAATAATATTTATGTGGCTAAGATTTATAATTATACTCCCAATTTTTTATTGACTTTTAACTTTTTCTGATTCTAAAATTAATGCTTTTTATAATATTTGAAGCTATTCTTTTAGCTACATGTTTGTGATAGCATAGGAAGCAGTCTTCAAAATGAACATGCAAAAGAAAAAAGAAAATAAGCATCACATATTTGATACTCAATACATAGAAACAGATTCATAAAGTGAATTTTTGAATGCAGCATTGAAAATAAAAAAAAAGAATAACTTATTTTCTATATTTGAAGTCATTTATTGTTTCTATTTCATTTTGAAGAAATTTTTATATTTAAAATTTTATGATTCACTTCACAGTTAATTGGAAACTAGAAATTTAATAGATTTTAATGTCCTCATAAAGTAAAATTTCCTCTCCATCCAAATTCAAATCTAATTAGATAAGATTGGAATTATCTTTTTGCAAATTAAATATAGGTATACATTTAAAAAAATATATTTCTGTGAAATAGAAAAATATTAGAATGATATAATAGGTATATATAGAAATTTTTTATAAATTTTCCTAATAACATCACATGATACACATATTAGAGTTAGATATTTAAAAATATGTAGTACTCCTGATTTTTTTTTCCTTTCTTATAAACTTACAACTATAGATTTAAAGATTCCTTAGATTATTTTTAAAAATATTTGTTGGCAACCTCTTTCAAAACATTTAAACATAATTTCAAATTTAGTATATTAGGTTAACAAAAATTTTATATGCTTCAGGTGACATTTTGAAGCAGCAAATTCCCAAAGTGAAAAATATGTTGCCTTCTTCAGCTGATACAGTTGTGGACATCTAATCTCCAAATAAATCACAGTAATAATCTATTCTGATGAGATAAGAGGAAAAGTGGACATACAACCCATTATGAATTAGAAGGTTTTCTACCTATGGCAGATGCAAATGTGGAAATTTGCTTTGCAAGGAAAACTTAAACCTATGTTGTAAACAAAAAAGTAAAATTAAACCAAATTTTTATCTCTATCTCAGAGGGGTTGATTTAGTTAATTAAAATAAACCTAGTTAAGCTATACAAAACACAAATCTCATACATTTTGATTAATATAATGTCTTTTGAATAATTTGTCATATATAAGTTTGCTTTTAACTGTCAAAATTGTTTTGTCTTGATTAGTACATAATTCTCCTTAAACATGCAATAAACATAAATAAATGCTTATTTATAAGAATTATGTAACCTAAAATGTTATATAGAGCTTATTTGTTTTATGTAACATAAAACATAGCATATTTGCTCTCTATAGATAAATACAATATTTTTACTGAGTCACATCAGTAAATACCAGCATTTGGTAAAAGAACTGGCAAGACTGCTACCAAAAGCTTTCCAATTTTATAGGTAGTGACATAGTGTCTACAATTTGATTTTCAGAAATAGGAGAGTTTCAATTATAATTAAAAATTGTATTGAAATATTAATGCAATCAAAAACATTTTTAACTTAAAATAAACAAATATGTTTACTTTGTAATTGTACGAAGAAAATAGGAAACATATCAAAATAGAAAATATATAGGTTACAATACTAATTAAAAAAATTATCATAGCAAAAATATACAGAACCAAAAGGTAAATATTTTCTTTTTTAAATAGAATCTATATGATGTAAGATTAAAATCGAATATTGTCTAAAATAAAAGAGATTTAATACAAATAAGATAAATTATTACAAATATCTTTAAAATTAAAGAAAAAAAAACTAAGCAGCATTTTAGAGCAATTCATCAGGAATATTTTTCAAAGAGTGAATTTAATTTTTACTAGATATATTTACAGTTTTACTTTATTTCTTATCAAATAAAATATTTAAAAGTAATCACAAAGAAATAAGTTTTTGAAACTTTGCATGAAATTTTTATATAATTAAGAAAATGGCCATGAAAACTGATAGGATAAAAAATCAGCAATGTAATTGTATACTATCACAATTTATCAAAGAAACAACAATTTAAAAACACTTGTTATCACACTATATCATGAAAATACTAAAATGATTTCTAGAAGCAGAAAAAGCTTTATTTTGGACATGTATCATACCTGCCTGTAATAATGAGAATCACACAAATGTCCATAACACCAAGGATTTCTTATTTAAATAATTCAGAAAATATTCACATGGTTTAAATGGATACTTAAATTTTTCTGTTAATTATTTTCAAAAGGACAATTATAATAAATTTTTTGATTAAAATAGCAAATAATAATTCTATTAATATCTAAAAATTAAACAAAATTTAGTTTTAAATTAAGCATTTAACAAAACTAAACAGATTTCACAAATAGTGAGATTCTGATTTAAAAAAATTACTATTTTTAAAATAAAAAATGAAAAACAAAAGGCCTAGGAATAAAAGTAACTTTCTACCCTAAATGGAAATAATTAAATTTCTAAAAAATCTTTAGTGACATCAAACATGAACATTTTTTTTCAAAATGTTATTTAATGTAAAAAGTGATTCCCAGTTTTACAATTAAATTGTGGACAAAAAAATGGAAACATGAATGTTGTAGATGGTTTTGGTGCTTCAAAACCACATATATAATTAAAAGGGTTATTTACCATTTTTGAATGAATATAAAATTGAAACCAAAGATAAAACTATACACAAAGTTACATTTATAAAACTAAAGAAATCGGAATAATAGCATTCAACATCGCATGCAGCATTTCAAAATGAAACATTTTATAGTAGACACTTGTTCCACAGATTGTAAAATAAAAATAGAAATATTCAATATTAAAACAAACTTTATTTACTTTTAACCAAACTGCTCTACATACATAAATTACTATTAGAAAATATGCTTAGCAATCACTATGTATGAAACACAAGAGCAATAAAATACATATTTAAAAACAATTCTTGCATATATTTTACTGTTGAAAGAAAAGAATCAAAGAAAGCAAATTTTCTGTTTCAAAAATATATTAAATTTTTTTTTCAATTTTTGATGTCAGAAAACATTTTACTGTAGTTTTTCTTACATTGCTTTCTCCCAAGAATAAAATTACAATGTTATAAACATTTTAGCTAAGCTCTGTCAAATTTGTGTTTTATTTCACATTTAGTATTCACATTTCAAACTTAGTATCCACATTCATTTGTTTTATCACTGTTAAAAATTTTGTACTCATTTTAACATAATGTTCACTATTTTAAAATACACAATTATAATGTGATATTATTATAATTTTATTAAATGTTAATTTTAATCAATGCCATTGTTTCTAATTTATCAAGTATTTGATATAACCTCAGAAAATCATCCAAGTTTTAAAAAATCATGCACTAAACAAAAGAAAAATAGTTTATTTTAAAATATTTTGAACTCACTTAATACAAGAAAACTAGATCGTATGAATAACCAGTTACTAGTACAGGTTAGCTTGACATATCAAAGATGAAGTTTTAATACTGATCCCATTTACAGAATTTAATGTTATAGAAAATGTTAAAACTAGGAAACATTTTATATAAATATTCATAAATTAGTTTCTCTCTAATATAAACTGTTTATGATGTAGTCAGTTAAAAGCAAAATACTATAATAAAAATTAATCTATTTTCAGAATTGGATATGCAGTCCAATATCATCTTGTAAAAATGAAATTTAAAACACAGAATTCAATTTTCCTATTATTAATTAATCTTTTTCCCAAACAAAATTTTATAATTTGCTTTACTACATTTATATAAAAATGTATACAATTAATGCACAGATATAATTTTCTTACAGCAAAATACATTATAAATTTTACATTATTAAACTATATTAATATAAACAGGTTGTTTGCAATAATTGAAATATTTTAACCAACATGACATTCTACCTATAACAATTTACATCTTAAAAACAAGAATTAAAATCTGAAAATTTTCAGATTGATGATCGATTTATTTCAGAAACTAATTCTAGAGTTAAAATCTATCATTATCAACATAATATAATGAGAAATATTTATAGCTATTCTATACATACAGTTAGAAAATCATTTTTAAGACATAGATTTATCAATAAGAAAGAAAAATCACAAATTAATATAAAAAACTAGAAATAATAAACTTTTTATAAAGGTGACTGCAAATGAAAATAGACAAAATAGCAAAAACCTTTCCATATATGTTACACGTTTTCCTTTTATGCAACAAAAATTGAACAAAATTTATTCTAAATGCATTAATCTTATATTTTCAATAAAAAATAGATTTTTAAAAATTAATTCCTTAAAAATCATTTTTAATAATGAACGTGAAAGCGAGAGAAGTGAGTTTCTTTTAATGTCAGAGGTGTATAAAAAACATGAAAATAGGAGAAAGTAAAAAATTTTAAACCTTTTATAAACATTCCTATATTATAAATATTTCCTTGCAGAACAAGCTTGAAGTTTATTTTTATATCATTTTCAACATAAGTTTATCATGCAAATATATAAATAAAGTAGATTATCAACAGATTACAAACTGTTATAGGTTTGTGTGTAATTCCAAAAAATGTATTGTAAAATAGTGTATGGAATAACACACACTGTAGAGTGTGCTATTCCATACACTATTTTTTCCAGGATTTATTGGAAAGGAATACGTTAACTTCATGCTTTTATATTATTTGTCAAGTTTAGTTATTAAAATTCTTTATCTCAAAACGCTTGCAAGAAATTCAGGTTCTAAATTAACTGATTTTTCCTCTGATATATTTTCCAATTTACATCACTCAGATTTTAATTTTTATTACCTTAATTTGAAATTACAATACTATAACATAAAAACCAATTTTGTACGAATTATAAAAAATAGTTATTAATTTCAATGATATATATTTTACATAATTAAATAAATTCAAGAATTTATGAACAAAACAAAAAGATTATGTAACGACATCACACATGTCCAGAAATATTTCCATTAATGACATATAAATCAATTTATTTAAGTACGAAATAAATTATCAAAAGAGCTTAGTAATCAATTAAGAAAGAGAAAAATATAAACTGATGCTGAAATGCACAATAAAGAGTCAAAGCAATGTAGAATCCATCTAAATTAAGTCAATAGAATAAGATGAATGATTTTCACTAGAACAATAAAGTTATGTACCAATATCAAAAAAAGTTTTCATATAAATTAGAAGTAAAAATATACAATAAAAATATTTTTTCAAAGATTTAAAATGTGAAGTTTCTTACATGTCGCACATCACAAAAAGCAAGGTAGACAACATTATTTTTAGCAAAAGCTATTACTGGAGATTTATCAACATCCCTCACTTTACCAACAGCAAAGTGGTGCATTTCAGAAGTTTGCCCAACAAATCCTTTAAAATCATAATACATCTGAAAAACACAAACAAAGCTTGCAATATATATATTTTGCCCTAAGAGTTTCTTTTTTCGATTAAATAATAAATCTAGGACAAAAGATGTGATGGAAAAAACAATTTAATATCATTTAACACAGCCTAAATTAAGCGAATATAAAAGGATTAATACAAAAATAATTGACAATTGTACTTAAAATTTAAAACTTTAAGAGTAAACCATACTATTAAAAGTTATAATACAATATAAGCTTCTGTTAAGAAATATGATAGTTAAAATAATTATGTTTCACGAATTAAATAAAAGTTCAATTCTTTGCATTAATTTAATTATTAGATAAAAATATTCCTTTATATTTGGCAAAGTCTTACTTCATCATATATAGAATATTTCTCTATGCATAAGATTCACAACACAATGCTAAAATACAGTAATCTATTTATTAAAAGCAGGAAAACAATATTCACATTTCTGACAGAAAGAAATACTACAATGAGGGTTTTCCAGATAATTTTAACACAGAACTTAAATTTTACACTCCATTAATATCATCAATATACTAAATATTCTATATACAATAAACAGCACAATTGTTTACTTTCAACTTTCTAAACAGAAAAATATAGTAAAATTTTAATCATTAAAAATAAATAATAATATTCATTAGTGACAATGTTAAATAATTTATCTTTTTGAGAATGTGTTCTAACATTTTGATAAAATTTATAACCATTTGTATATTTCACTATAAATACTTTTAAAGGATTCAGTATTGATTTATTAATCAAATATATTCTGACCATCATTACCTTTCTTTAAAACATTTAATATTCTTACAGAAAATAAGAATTACTGTAATATTTAAATATTATATATAGGGTGCGACAGAGCTGACTAAGCAGATATAAAGAGCAATAAAAATTAAACTTTGATGTACAGAGAAAAATGATTTTATTTTCTAAATTAGTACAGTATACCATTTTACATTGATTTAGTTTTGAAAATAATGTCCTCAAGATGACGTTTGTTAGCATGAATACACTTATGTGAATAATTCCTGAAGTTTTGAGCAGCTCTTGCACACATACCATGACATCCACTTGTCAATAATCCACTCTTTTAACTCGGAGGGGGTGTGAGGGTGGTTTTTAAAAACCTTTTCTTTCAGATATTCCCAAAGACAGTAGTAACACAGGCTCAAATCTAGTGACCACACAGGCCACCCCACATCACCCCTCAAACAGGTGAGGCGACCAGGAAACATTTATTTCAAAACTTCAGGTGAAATTCAAGCTGTGTGAGCAGTGGCTCCATCTTGTTGGAACGACAGTTCACTCAGTCCATGTTCTTCAACAATTTTGTCCATTCTGGGTTGCAGAAAATTTTGCAACATAGCATGTAGAATTTACTGTCATGGTCACTCCTTTTTCCTCAAAAAAGTAAGGAACAACCACACCAAATTGTAATATGGCACACCACACTGTCATTTTTGGAGAATTTTGCAGTCTTTCATAAATAATTCTAGGATTATTTTCAGCCCGATAGCAAAAGTTTTACTTATTCACACACCCACTAAGATGAAAAGCTGCATTCGGAGGGATGGGAGCAAGCATTTGCTCACACAGATTTTGATAGTTGGCATAGTCTGCTGAGCGTAATCCTTGAGCAATCATTATTTTAAAAGAATGGAACTTCAAATCGCATTGTAGAATCCTACTCAAACTGCAATCTGAAATCTCCAATACAACAGCATGTTGTTGAACAAAACGTTGCGGCGATTGTTTAACTGCTGTTCTCCCCTGCAGTACATTTTCTGGCCTTCTGATGGTTCTGCATCAGCCATGTATATCTATTCTTAGTGCATTATCAGTTTTCTCCATCTGCCGAACCCAGGAACCAATTGTCCAGTTTGCACTAGGAACGGCACAGTTGCGTGGAAGGTTGAGCAGTCACCGAAAAGCTTGTTGTGTAGAAATCACAGATCTGTTGTTTCCATAATAAGCGTGAACAGCAAAACCACTATGTGCACCTATTTAGACCATGCTGGCTACTGAAATGGGGTCACTGACTAAACAAAGGCAGACCATATCCACAACCCCTACCAGGGCACCAGCGGTAATCGATAGAAACTGCTTAGTCTACTGCATGATGTATTTCCTCATTATTTTAATACTAATCAAATGTATCATATAAAACATTCTCTTGATGTTTAGGGAACCAATTAAGCTTTCATAAAACATAAACTATGAAAGACACAATCTTGATAATATTATTTTTTAAGTAATTTTTATTAATGAAAAATCATGAGTGATACTTACACTGGTTTGTAACTTATAAATTGATTGCACCTAATACTTAAATACATTTTAATAAGATCAGAATGATTTAAATGAAATTTTACATACATTTACAATTACAACATTTAAAAGCAAAATCAAAGATAATTAAAAATTAATACCTTCCAATATATTAATCTATATAAATTAAAAATATAATCTCCTCAAATTATTACAAGAAAATGATGTTCAAACTAAGAATATGAATCAGTTTCTTAAAAAAATTGTTTCACTAATAGTTGAAACCATGTTTTAGTGAACAGCAGTAAAACATCAAATATATTTTGTAATGGAAAAGGAAATTTTTAAAACAATTCATAAAAAAATAGGAATTTTCAAATTATAGTAACATTAACTAATATTCTTTCTGCAATATAAAAATTTATTGCAAATTAAAAATATGTGTACTGCAACACAGAAACATGTATTTTCATATATTATTTCTTTACATCTGATTGATCTGAAATATTAAAGAACACAAGTATATTATAACACCAAATATTTAAAGAGCTATCAGTTTTTTACCTTATAAAGAAATTCCAACAATGGAAAAGGTAAATGCATTTACAAATGTGATATTACATTGAAATGAATAAAAAATTTGTCAAATAAAATTTCACTGCTTTAATTTTCACTATGTTCAAGGCTGTTTAACAGAATGTAAATCACTCTATAATGATTATATTTCATTTAGAAATCTACAATGAAAAACATAGCTTTATCAAAATTATATGTTATTGTCTACATCTCTTTCGGAAACATGTTTTGCACACCTAACTGAAATGAAGCTTAAATACATTAATTGCAAAACGGTCATTATTATTTCAAGTGAAATATTTTCCCATATTAAAATCTTAATAAATACCTATAGGAATCCTTTAACTATCAACATTTTCTCTAGAATTTTTTACAGCTGAACTACTTTTACCTCCTTTTACTTTCACGGGCAGATAAAAATAATGAAATATTTGTCAGTTTCACAAGTTTCAGCTTTTCCTAGTCTTGGTACACTCATAAAAATAAATATTATACTTTTACAAAATGCTAATTGTATTTTTTCCTTTTTCGAATAATCAAAGAGGATCAAAAATTCAACTTTTTCTCTACTGCACCTACTTATTATCGTGTTTAAACACATCCAAGAAGAAATATTTATATATTAAAAATTTATATTGTTTTTAAAAGGTACAATATATAATATTTAATAGATAAATATATTTATTTATCTATTGTGTAGAGAAATTGCATTATAACTGGTAAAAAGTGACAAAGTAATAAAAATAATTCATGCTGAAATAGATTTTAAAAGAACTAAATACTTATTGACAAAATATTAAGACAGCTATAGTAGCTTTTGGCAAAAATATTTTACCATTATTAAATTTTTGCAGAAAAACAATTGGTAGAAACTCTTTTACCCTCTAAGAGCCTCCCATTTGGTTTCAGAATTCCTACAGTTAATCCCAGAAATCTGTTGTTTAAGCAATTCATGTATGACATAGAATTAGAGTTACATTTAATATTTTAAATTTTCATGACACTTGAATATATTTTACAAATAATACATAATAAACTAATTTTAAAAATATTTATAAAGTAAGAAAGGTTTCAGTTTACAATTATTTCCAGAAATTTTTCTTGCATGAATATTTCTTAGAAGTTCAAACACATAATTGAAATTGTTCTGATTTTTATTTTTGAATAAGAAAATGGTATTTTAAATTTAGTTAAAATTAACATGGCTATTAGGTGTAAAAAATTGGCAAATATGAGGAGCATTCCTACTTTTCAAGCACCTTTTAAAGTGACATAAAAAGTTTTTAATTTCATTCTCAGATATCTTTATTGTTGTTCACACAACATTCAGAAAGCAACGTTTTATGTTTTGTAGAAAATCACTTTTTGTATTCGTTTATTGTGATTTACATACTTTATAGTATCATTAAAAATTAATTTAATTCTCCATTATCTTACTCTCTTACATATCCACTTTCAAAGCTATATTTTATTTAAAATTAGTACCAAATCCAATGTAAAAAAACAGGTGTACAACATTATAAAAATATATTTTAGCCATATTAGTGTATCTAAGATGATTTATAATAAATAACTTTATATTACGCAAAATTCTGTAATCTTTGTACTTTAAACGAATTAAAAGCAACTCTGTGAATTCTTCAAAAAGTTTCTGTTAGTAGCAATCTAATATTCATTTTAAAATCTATATGCACTGGAAATGATTTACAAAACCTACTCCGATTTTTTGCTTTAGTATCTTTATATATACTAAATGAAAAAATAATCAGGCACACAAAATATGCACAAATTCTTTTAAGTTTCTTTCCACTCCAATTGCCTTTGAACAGTCACAATACTACTTTTATTTTCCCTTTCTACATTTTCAACTAAACTTTTCAAAGAATTATTTTTATTTCACTAATTTATTTTCAAATTTTACATTATAAAAGAAACCTGTTCAGAAAATTTTTAATTTGAAAAACAATATACAATTCAAGAGTTTATTTTTTAATAAGCTAATTTGATTGCATCCTCAATACAACACCCACACAGTGCTTTCGGAAGTTCACAGTGGCAAACGATAGGACCACACACTTCAAAAGTCTTAAATTGTAATCCAGACAATATTTAACATCTGATGCATTTTTGTTTAACATCTTGCAGATTTTATGCTTGAGAATTTTGAAGATTTACTCCTTTGTAACATGCGAATATGGATTTCATAGAAAAGGTGAATGCAATATCTAAATGATGAGAATGAGAAACACTTTCAGTTACTACACTTTTGGATACAATTCCATAAAATAGTATTTCATTATGTAATGAATTGCAAATATCCACTTAACATTTTTTAAATTTCGTCCACACTTCAATATTTGAACTATTTTATTCCAAGACTTTGTTAAAACCTCATTTTATCAAAGGTTGGATACTTGAAGAAAATTAGCATTACTCATGCAGTAACTTTTGGATAGTATAATATATATATGGATGATGGTGTATCTGCAATAATAATAATAGGATTTAAAGTAAGATACTTTTTTAAATAAGTCTTCATAAACATTAATTTTCTATTAAATTCTCAAAATTCCTTTAAAAAAATACAACATATTAAATAAAATATTATTTGGCTATTACTCTCTCACACACCTACACACAAACATGTTCATGGCCAAGAGCATTACGAGAGAAACTCCTACTCTCGCTCTTGATGTTGTGATGCAAATCTCTCTCCTGATGTTGTGTGTCAGTTTAAGGAAATAACCTGCTTAAAAATGAGTTTTTTATTCATAAATATGGTGATAAATAGAAACCAATGGCTTTATATATTTCATATAACGCCAGTTATTTTATCTTGACTTCATAACATATTTTCAGCAATTATTTATACAATAAATAAATAAATGTCTCAATTTGGCCATTGATGAAACTGATAACAAAATATCAGAAATTATTCAGTTTAATAATGCAACAACAGGAGTTTTATAGATACACCTAATGAAATATCTTAATCATATTGTAAAACTGAAAAAAACAACAGATAGTCAATGGTTGTTTTTACTGACTACTGAATGTCAAAGAAATAAATATCAGAATTAACTGTTCTAACATCAACAAAGAAATTCTATAAAACAATATGCAAATAAAAAGAAACTCCTTATACATTATGCAGTAGTATCGCTTACAAAGTCACATATGAAGACAAGAACTACGCACACACTATCCAAAAAACTCTGCTGAAAATTCAATCAAATTTATTCAAGTGAACCAAAAAAGATTCACTGTCCAACAAAAAATTTAAAATCTGACAAAAACAGATATACTAAAGATCCAAGGATAACAAAACTAATTTCTGGCACAAAATGCAATACTTTTATCTACAAAAATCATTTATATATTTCACAATTGACAGAAGTGCATTTTGATTCAGAATTGGTAACCCAATCACTTTATTATACTTTTATAATTTCTAAGTGTTTTATGTTTTTAAACATTAAAAATGTTTTCGTCCGAATATAATTATAATTTCAAAATTAAAGAATGAGTAATCATTAGTTATATTAATATATATATATGTGTATGTATATGTATATATATATATATATATATATATATATAATTATTTTTTTAATAAAAATGATTGGGTTGAACCAGACCCCCCATGTGACCACCAATGCAGGAATTGGAAGAGAACTTTCTGCCAGATTAACATAGAAAGCATTTATACTTATGAAACAAAATTATTAACTCAGTGTTGTCCTTCTGTATCATGCTCAAATGGTACAATTGAAACCTGAATTGGCATCAACCTCTTTAAGTTCACCAAATATAAAAGAATATTAGACCATGGTTAGATGACATGTATAGTCTATAGGAACATTTTATTCAGATTGGTTCCAACATCAAAAGACTCTTCATTTTGGTGATAATGTTTAATAATTTCACAAGACTCAGAGGGCAGTTTAAAAATAGACGCTTCAAAAAAAAAAAGCAACCAATATATATATAACAAAAGACTTCAGTGCTCTACAGTACGATTTCAAACTACTACTATCATCAAAGATGAAGATGAGAAACTCACAAACTGTTAATCAAAAGGCTAGAGTGCTAACCAATCGGATGCAAACTCAGCATAGATTTTATATGAAAGCAGCATTTAAAAGAATGCTTTTATGACCCTAAGAAGTGAATAAATTGTCAGTGAATGAAAGTAGCAGAACAATGAAAAAAAGTATCAATATCAAAGTAATTTTCATACATTTCACAGTATGAATGAAAATTTTATCTTTTAATGATAGAAGTAGATATGTAAAAAAATATGACTGATAAAGAAGAATTTTTTTAAAAGTAAAATGTTAATCAGCAATTTAACAATTTTTACAAAAAATACTTAATATTTTTATTTTATTTAAAGGGCTTTATTTCAATTACAAACTATGTTTAAAATTTAATGATTTAAAGCTAAAGCTTCAAGTACAATTAAATGAAAAGTAAATTAGAAGGATTTCAAATCTAAAAAGAATTTAATAACCATATGCATAGACATTCTTTTCTTACTTACCGAAACTTTACGAAATGGTTGTTCACCATCCACGAAACGATAATACTGTATAAAATCAAGTCCCTGGTAAATCACAATGTTGTATTGATTTATAGCATATTCTTTAATACGTTTTGTCCTGTTAGTTTTCTTAATGCAGGAAGCTACTCCATTACTGTAATAGTGGATGGTAGATGGAGCAATCTAAATAAGTAATATATTTAAAAATACTTAATTCCTGAAATATATAAGTGTGTAATATAATAGAATATATTATTATTATACAAAGAAAACTGTTAATAAGCATATAATAGCACACATATCATAGACAAAAATTGTACAAGTCTTACGTATTTTATACCAACAATATAAAATATTTTTAAATTAATATCTATTTTTTTTCAAAAATATCTTTTAAACTAGTAACTTGAAGTGAGAGAATTTTTTCAACTATTTTAATAAGTAAAAAGCAAGCCTATGCATGTTAAAAAATTTAAAAAAAGGCTTTGAAGAATGTATAACTTATTAATAATTTACAGAAATAACAAATTAGAAATAGAAAATATGTAACAAGGCAAATACACATGCCTCATAATTTTCTGGCATTTGCAATTATAGAAAAATCAAAACAGTTATGTTCACAATCCTTTTTTAAGTCAATTTTTATTATATTTTAATAAATAAGTTTATATTATTTTCATAAATCCAGTTTTTTTAAAAAAAAAAAGTAATTTAATAATCAGTACTCAAATGCTTGGTTTTCTTGGCAATTTTGAAAGTGCTTTGAAGATTCAGAGATCAAATTCACCAACAAAATCTTTTCTCACAAAAGATATTCTTAAACTCACAGCTATTTTTTCCATAATAAGAAAAAGATTTACAAAGCCAGTAACTTTTCTTTTGAAAACAAAGGGATACGAATTTAAAAGGAAATCTTATTTAATTTCAAATGAATCTTATTCTTCAATTTTTAATTTTAAATTCATCCCTTTTTCCAATGAAGACAATGATGTTTCCATTGTACTGTAATTGTATAAAAATATCTTATTAAATAAAGTTATAATAAAATTATCATGCATTATTTATTTTTATTTTGTTTCTCATCTAAAGAGAAGATCTATTGTTAATACAATTCTTAACTCATGTTTCATTTTTGTCTTGTGAGGTTTTGCATATTGCTTATGTATTTTACAGAAAATAAAAAAAATATTTTTTTTCTCATATTTTATCAAATACACTAGAGAGTACATATAAAATATTACAAAACAAATAAATAAATAATATAGTCTAAGTATATATATTCTTGCACAAAATTAAATTCAATAAAAAAGTTCATTTAACTTCTCATATTCCTATGTCTAATAATAAGAATTCTAATATTGACAAACAAATAGTTTTGATCTTTAAATGGATTCGCATTACACTTGACAACTTTTAAGTTTTTAGTTAAGTCCAGTACTTGAATGTGATTTGTGAAAGTTAAATACAAGTAGCAAAGTGAAAATAATGTTAGTTTTGGGGGTTAAACTAACAGTATATTGAATCAAAAAGATAGAAAGAGATATTAGAGTTGATTGCAGTATTAAGTGAAAGTATGTTTGCGCAAACTGAGTTAGAATTATCACAGCTACTGTCAACTATTATTTATAACATGAAAAAGTAGAGGGTTGTGAACTGCAGTATAAACTACATACTCTAATCATCCTGCTAAGATTTTGTTTTTATTTTTTTCATGGGTGCTAATTAGACCATGTCAACATGATACTGACTAAACAGCATTAGTTTGCCTTGTGCTCATAATAACAACAAAAACTATTTCAAATTATCCATGATGAATTTCAAAGGGAACAGGAATTGCTTTATCTAAAATATTATGAGGGGAAAACTGCACATGCTGAATGTCCATGGATATAATGATGAAAATGTATCAAAACATCAATATTCACAAACTAAAAATTCCTTTGGTGTTAACAGTGTCATATATTGGCTATGGATAGTGGAAAAATTGTTTTGCAGGACAAGTCATGCTACACTTTTCTGTTTGGATGTATGAATTCTTGTATGATGAATGTCAAACAAATATCATTCACACAAGAGCATAATCCAAATGATTTTGGCGATAGTTTAGTTGTTGATAGTTTAGTTGTCGAGAGGTATTTTTCAAGGCAAATATTGAGAATTTGGATTGTTCATTCTAGAAAATTGAATGCTGATGCATACATGAGTAATTTATGCAACTGAATTCTTAAGATTTGGCAGTACTTTAGAACTCAAAAATATTTCCTAAAACACAATGTGTTACATCATATTGCAACCCTAGCCAAATCCCAATGCAACACTAACCAAATCCCTCTTCAAAACTTCTGGAATTTGATTCTATTTCCAAGAATCAAATTCCAAAAGTTTTGAGGAGTTTTCTAGCAGTCAAATAAAAAATTTCCTGAAGGAATTAACATTTGCGTTCAATAATTTTTTATATTATTTTAAAATTGTTCTTAACCAAATATGCATATAATTATGTAAATGCAACATTTTTCAATTATATTTGTAGATAACAGAAATACATCATTGCAAAAATTAATGAGAATATTTTTTTATTTTAATTACAGTTATATTTAATGAATACTTTAAATACCTTCAATGAATTTACAGGACACTATAATAGAAAAAATATTATTTAAATAATCAACATCCATTACAATACTGAAATACACAATGAATAAAATAATGGGTAATTTTAGAGTTTTTGAATATGTTCCTTAGATTTCTAACTATTAATTCGTTGCATATTTCAAGACATATATAACAATCTCTTTTCAAATAAATATACTTGTTTAAATCAAAATAAATACAAATATTAGATAAAATTTCCAGGATGACTTTCATCTTCCAATTATTATTTAATAAAAGCCATTCTAAATTTTTTTTCTGTTTACCTTCAAACTATTTTAAAATTATAGAATTTCAAATCTATATCCAAGACTTTCTTATCTCTTTAATCATTCAGCAGATTTTCACATTTCTAGGTTATTTATATATGCAAAATATTGTTGTAAGGAAATGTAATGCTTTAATTTTAAGTTCATAATTAATACTAAGCAATATAAGCTGCTTCTCTGCAACACATGTTTGACTTTGCAACAGTTAATTTACCAGTTCTCTTTCATCTTCCTCAATATACTTCCATCACAGAATTTTCATGTTTATTTATGTCATCTTCCAAAGGTTTCCTTTTGAGTTTTAGTTCTTCAGTTTTTATAAGTGCTTTTAACTTTCTTCTGTTTAATTTTTTTCTTTTTGCCATTTTAATTCATCTAAATATAATTTATATTTTTGCATGGCCCCAGGAGCAAAATTAAGAAGATCTGTGAAAATTATTACATTGTTGATACCTCCTATGTTTTGGTTGTGATCATTAATGATTGATTATGTAAATTTTCTAATATCAATTTTTTATTCAAATAAAACTGATGTTCAACAGATGCTTGACAATGAAGGAGTATAAAAGCAAATTAACTACTTTTCATAAGTGACAATAACTTTTCTATTTGAGTGTAAGTTGAAAATCTATCTAGCTTTAAAAGGATCAGTTTTCCTATCAACACAATCTGAAAATTTTACAATTAGTTGTAATGATTTAAACACTTCTACAAAATTGCTGAATTCTTTCTTTTTCCCAAACCATGCAAAAGCCAATTTTTGCATGCCTTTTTCAAAGTCCTGTTGTCATTGAAAGGACACTTTCCACTAGAATGACTTTCTATGGAAAGTGTCTTTTCAGTAGAACCACTAATTAAATAATTTATTTCACCATTCATTTCACTGATAAACGAATTTATCTTTTTTCATTGAAGTTATATGCAATTTTAACCTAGGAAGATACAGAAAGTATATTTTAAATTAAAAATTTTATATCTAAATATACATGGCAAAGAATTTTATACAATATAAAAGACAGGAACAAATAAGAAAAGAATAAATTACACCTCCATGATTGCACCACATGACAATCTTATTTGTGATTACTCTTCACTTCACTTTACTCACATAAATCCAAATACTACATTCAGACCTGAATAAACTAGATCATGGTGACACTATTGTGACAATCTAATATGGATCGTGCCAGCATCTAGTAGAGGTATTAAAAGCTAATACTCAATTTGGTTTTTGAACAAAATCATTGAAAATTTTTAAAACTTAAAAAAACTCAAAAAATTATGAGATTTTCTACCCAAAAAGAAATGCAAATATAAATTCTAAGTTAAATTCATGTTTTTTAAGGAGTCAAGTCAAACTGTCAGGAGTTTCAGAGGCCCTTAAATTAATTTTTTGAATTCCAGGAGCTTCAGGAGTTGATAAGAATCCTGAAATCCAAATCACGATGTCTTCACTGGTTAGCTCAAAGTGTCTCCTTAGCTAAAAAGAATTGTGAGAAGAGTTATGCAAATGAGCTGATGCTTACATGGAAAACATTTGAAATTAACAGTTTAAGTGGCAATATTTTACAGTGGGAACCAACACAAATATCTGCAGTTGCATATCAAACCTCATTTTTCATGACCCAAAAGAATGCTAGTGTAATTGCAACATTATAAATCTATTTCTATATTAAAGCTTAAATATTTTTTCAGCATTATCACATAACATATTGATGCTTGGCCAATTAATGTCAGACAATGTGTATACATGCAAAACATTTAAGAATGATTTTAAAGCCCGAAAATTCAATTCTAAGGAAAATAAAAAAATTACCTGTATCATTCCTTTTTTACCAAAGCTAGCACAGACAAGAGAAACATATTTCTCTAATACATGAAATCCTGGTTTGTTTATTAATGGCAAAATCTTAAAGTTACTTTTTACAGGTTTTATAATGTAAAAGTAAGTTCTAACTCCGGTTGAAATGCATAATATTGATGATTTCATAGGAATACCTGCAAAATATTTTATTATAATTAATAATAGGAGAGTTTTATATACACATTAAGAATATTAGAAGATTATATTAAATCTGGAGAAATATATCCCTTCAAAAATTGTACAGAGGGTTAAGAAATTGATGTATGAGAGATACAAAGAGATTGATACAAGAAATTGAAAGAACAGAGTTCAAGAATAATTTGAACTAGTTAAAATTGCATCATGTTCATAAAAATTAATATATATTTCATATTGTCGAATGGAAACTGACTGAAACTCATAAGTTTATAAAATTACTTAAAAAGACTCTTGAACAATATCAATATAGAGATTTTATTAAGATATATTAAAAGATAAATAAACAATATTATATATAGATTACATATCAAACAAGACAAACTGTAAAAAAAGAATCAATTTCATATAACAACTCAATACATTATTATACATGCATTCATATCTATAAGCTTTCTTCAAATATTACATATATATTGAAATATTTTTCTTATAAAAGGAGCAAAATATCTATATATAAATCTGAATTGAAATTTTCTATACCTTAGTAAAGTATAAATATTGTTTTACAACCATTACTTATAAATAATACTATTTTATGAGATAATTTAAGCCAAAATACAAAAGCTTTTGTTAGAATAATTTTCAAGGTATATATTTATAATATGATTATTTTTTAAATTTTCTCCCTTAAAAAGAAATGCACTTTGATACAAGAATTCATATATTTTATAATATTGCCTTCAGTTATCTATTTAAACCATTTTAAAGTTACAGGAAGATATTTATGCTGAATTCATTCATTTTAAATATCAAATGCAAGTTACTTTAAATTGCAATTTAAAGAAGATAAGATTTCTTAACTACATGAATAGAAAACAAGATATCTTAACATACCTTAAAACGTTCCAATACAAGCTGACCTACAAATTCTGAAATTTTAGGGAAAGTTACATTTAAAGATCTTTATTTCAAATTTGTCTATTTATATAAGCTTTACTCATTTAAAATTTCTTCAGTTAGATTTCAGAACTGTATAATATATTTTATGAATAATTCAAAAGGAAAACATAAAAAAGAAGTATTGTGTGTCTTAACTTCTGATTCCAATTGTTTTACTTTATAGGTTAAATGAATTTTTTACTTTAAATTAATAAACAAAATATGTTAACAAAAAGTATTAGAAAAAAAATTCCATTTAAAATGCTATTATGTAACTTAAGATATAAAACAGCATTGTCAAAAACAGATTGGAAATTTAAATTATAATTTTCTGATGAGTACCTTGAGTTCTTAAGAAGCATAGTACTTTAAATCATTTAAAAGGTAAACAAAATAAAAAAGAAAAGTTTAGCATATTTTATAAAGAACTTTTTATTAGACTCAGTTTCTTTAAAATACCATATAATGGAAAAAATCAAAAAATTTATTTTCATTCTACTAAGATATAAATAATTTTTTATATTACACAATGCACAAAAGCAAAACAGATGAGATAGGGATACAAATGAGGTAAGAAAAATTTCTGAACATTCACAGACATTTTGACAATGCATAAACAAATATTTGTCCTTTAAATCATGTATCATTAACTATGTGTGTACACTTATAGATAGATATATGAAACAAAATTTTGCTGAAATGATTTCAAATCATTATAGGAAAATCATAAGTAATAAGTTTATTACCAGAAAAAATAAGGTATTTTTTTAAAACAAAACATGTCATAAATTTGATACAGTAAATAAATTTAAAATAAAATCAATGATGCAAAAAAAAATAAAATAAAATATGAGCAAATTCAATACAATAAAAATTAAAAAAGAATTATCTACAACAGCTTAAGAAATCAAATTATGAAAAAAGAAACAAAGGGTAACTGCAACATTAAATATGTAATTATTGAAATGTCTTCAATTTTTTTTGACAATTAAGTTAACGATTTTTATGGAAAAATCGTTAATTTAATCACTTCTTTAATTTACATTTATTTCCTGATTCATTTTATCTTTTTTTAGATCAACACTGTTTTACTGATCTGGCCAATAAAATATCAACTTAAATCAATGCTTTTGAATAATCTATTGCAGAAATTGAAAAAAACTTTACCAAAATACATAATTCCAATTTGTAATATTCATATATTTTCTCAATTACTATCAAGTAAAGTAAGCAAAGTTACAGGCAAATATTTAAAAAATATATTATAAATAATTTAATATAAGATTTAAACATCAGTTTGGCAAAATATCCAAACAAAAAGTTATAAATATATATTTAATGTTTTGAATTAATAGCAACAGAATTACTTTAACTAAAGAAGGAAAATCTTATACAGAAATAATAGATAATAAAATCAGTGCTCCTTATAAAAGATTAAATAGTAAACCCTCCAGAAATAATCTTTAAACAATCTCTTAAGTATTTTAAATTAATTTCATAAAAATTCTACAAACAAGTTTATTTCCAGTGGATCAATTTCAATGAAAAAACAAAAATCACACTTGAAAATGCGATAAAAAAGATTTTAATATATATTTAAATAAATATAAATTAGCAACAATTTTGAATAGCTAAAAAGAGTTATTAAAATTTAAACATAATTAAAAACCATAACAATACAAATTTTTATATTTTGACTTCAAATATTTGTGTCCCATTTTTTGGCAATTAACAGTATTAATGAAATAACCTATATATATATATATATATATATATATATATATATATATATATATATATATATATATATATATATAACACATTTAATTTTTCACATGTAACTGATTAAATAAATGGACATCTTTATAACTAAATGTAATCTATCCAAAAATAATAATGATTAAAAGTTAAAAGACAAATTAAAAGTACATGGAAAGGCACCCATTTTAATTAAATATATGTAATATTTATAATGATACCACATATTGGCCAGACAAACAATCTAAGACTGTTACAAACATTTTAATGTTCATCAGGAAAATTCCCTTTTGAGAGCTTTTCACAGAAAATAATCCTAAGATTTAGTTCTAAGGAAGGAAACCAAGTAAGTTCCAAATATCCACATTAAAAGACATGTATGCAGAAAATAGAAATACATTATTTGTTTCCCATTATTTAACAGTACCTGGGAATCATTTACTCTCACATAATTATCTTATAACTGTCATCATTAATTTCAATGGAAAGTGGAATATGTCCAAACTCATTAGAAGTTAGCAAACCTAACTCAGAGATAATTGCAATGTATATTACTGGGATATCAATATAAGCATTATATATATATATATATATATATATATATATATATATATATATATATATATATAACTACATTAATTTTAAAATGTATGGAAAAGAATAATTTTAAAGCCATTAAATTTGTGAACAGGATCTTATTCGCCTAAATTAATTTTGGCCAATACTGTTATCAGACATTTTCAAAGCAATTCCAATTTTATGATTTTATTTAAAACCACTCATTTCTTTCAACTACATTTAGTCAATATTTGCATATTATTAACCTAATATATTTTCAATAAAAAAAAGACTGATAAAACTACACATTAAAAAATATTTTTACCCCTAAATTTAGTCACATTTTCTAATTCAAAAATTTTTACTCTATTTTCTTTAGACAAGGTAATTTAATGAAAATTTTAGCTAATGGCCAATTCACATAATTGGTTCATTTTGCATGTTAGTGCTTTTACTGACACAAATAATTACAAAATGTTTTACCATTAATGTTTCTTAAAAACTGTATACTTCTTGATTGACTATGAAATTTAGTGATTCCTTAGTTATTCCTCTATCTTCTCTTTCTTTCCAATGTTGCAGATAGTGTTAAACAATTTTTATAATGAAGATGAAGTATTCATATTGATATTTTCATGAATTTTTTTACATATTTGTATGAATATAATTTGTTTTTTTCATATTCATTTTTCACATTTTAATTTACCTATATACTTTCATACTATAATAACAATAACCTATTTAACTTTATCCACCAAAAATTTTCACTTCAGTCCTTGGGTAACACGTACCAAACTTGAGTTGTAATAAAACTCCCTAAATAATGTGAAAAACACACAGCTGTAACATCTTATAGAGAGTATATTTCAATTTTAATTCCTTTTCTGATACTACTGAAACTCTTTTTAAGGCTAATAATAATTCACTATCTAAAATATTTATTAATTAATTATTTGTTTTTTCATAGTTTACTTCTTAAGACCCTATTTTACATTAACATTTAATGTTTACCAAATATATTGTAGTTTTACCATTATGAAGAAGACTAGTGGCTTATAATGGTAGCGTTTTTTGCTCCCAAAGCACAGGTTAAAGGTTAGGACTTCAGGCTAAGCAAAGTCAACTTAGTCTTTCATCCCTTCAGTAGGTTGATAAATTGAGTACCAAACTTGCTTGGGAGATAAACACATGGGATTTTATGTTAGGCTGACTATGAAACTGGGACATTTGCTTCGCACCTCAGAACTGTCAATAAAGAAAAGTGATATAGGCACTGTAGCCCTTCGTTCACATGGGCTGTTGTAACACACGTTTATTTTTTACCATTATGAAACTTCCATTTTTCTAGATTGTTTCCTTTCAATTTAAATTAATCGACTTTTTTTATTCATAATTTATAACCTCAAAAGCATTGATTAGTCTCGTGATTATTCTTTCTAACTTCACACTTATAAATTCCAAATAGTAGAACCTTCAATGTGAAATAAGTTTTAATTCCATTAGTTTTATGAATGTTTTCTTAGTTTTTTTTATCTGTAATTTTAATTTTACATTACTTCTTTTTAACATTACAACTTTATTTCTTCATTTTACTTTCATTCTTTTCATGTTTTTAACTTAATTCATTTTTACAACTTTTAATTTTTTCAGGTTTACTGAAAAAATTAAAAGATTATTTTCTAAATTTAAGAATTTTCTGGTAAGTGCTTTCCTAATTATTTTATATTTGTTTTGTTCAAAGAATCTTAAAAATTCACATTTTTAAATTGCATTAAATATTTAGTCATCTTAACCATCCATTTTTAAAAATGATGACTTTTATAATATAATCACTTCTAACATGATATGATCACAAAAAGTAAAATTTAAGAATAACATAATGGACATATAAAAATAACAAAATCAGTTAGTAATTCATAAATAGGAAAGGATGTGAACTTAGATTTATTTAACTTTTCATTTCCACAAAGCAAGACAAATTATTTAAAATGAAATTGGAGTTTAAATAATACAATCGTTTTTTTAGAGCAAAGTAAAGTAAGAATTTGAGAAAATTGGAGGAGTTAAAACATGAAATAGAATATAAGTTATTCTGACAAATATATTAAAAAAATTACAAGAACTTAACATATATTCATTTGTTTTCAATAACTTATTACATTTGCATAAATTATTACATTTCAATAACTTATTACATACTTCTTAAGAATTTAAGAACTTACTAAATCCATTGGAAACGCAACACATCCAAGCTCCAGTATATGAATGAAATGCCATTCTTTTTTGGAAAACAGATGATGCCTAAGCAAACCAAACATAATCTTTCAAAAAGTACACAAGAAACAGTTTTAATCATTTATGAATATCTAAGAAAAATTATAAATTTTACATAATCATGAGGATTTTGCTAAATTATACTTCTCAAAATATTATTTGCATAAGTTGCATCATGAATAAGGGAAGTTTAGTGACATTTTATTTCCTTAAAATAAATTTCAACTTCATTATCTCACATATGATTTATGATAAAAATATTTCAATAGAATCATTGATTTATCTAAAGATAATAATTGACACTATTATTAATTAAAACTGAAATTAAGGGATTCAATTGTAATAAATATGCCTTTTCTAGTAAAAAATTGATGTCCAGTAGTGCTGTGGAAGTGCTTTGCAGTCAAGGTACAGGTTGGAGGTGCAACCCGAAGCCAGAGCAAAGTCGACTCAGTCCTTCATCCCTACAATGGGTTGATAAAATAAAGTATCAAGCATGCTTAGGAACTATGCATTGGAGGTTTTACATTAGGCTAGCCACCTAACCAGGACATATGCTTCCCATGGCAGGGTCCTTGGTCATGAAAACAGGAATGGGCACTGTAGGCCTTGGCCCCTGTATGTGCTCTCATGAAAGTTATTTATTTGAGAGCACATACAGGGGCCAAGGCCTGTTTTTTTATAATTAAATGAAAATTCAATAGCAAAAACTATTGAATTTTCATTTAATTATAAAAATAACAGATAAATTTTGTTTCGTAAATTAAAATCAAATGCAAAAATATTTTTATTGACAATTACAATAAATAACAGTATTTAATAAATCTATTTAACGATTATTCTCTTAATATTTATCATCTGACATACAAGAAAATGTTTACAATGCAGGAAATTGTGAAGTAATTTACCAAACAAATTTTAAATGGTTGTAAATTATTAGCATCAAATGAAGCCATTTCCAACCGCAAAATACATTCAATTTTTTTGCTTCAGGAAATTTATATTTAAGAAGAATGCATATAAAATATTTTTTTAACATAGAAAACAAATCAATCTAAGAGTGCATGCATGTGTAATTCTCTACAAAATTTTTATTCTTGCTTAAACATTTTTAAGATGATTAGCTTTTAAGATATTTGCTTATAATTATACTGTAAAAAGATGACAATTATTGAACTATATCAACTAAAACATAAATTATTTAAAAAAACACTGATTGCATAAATTTTATTCAACATGTAAATGTCATTACAGATATTTAGATTTAGGTAATGGCATGTTCAGTGTGCCTGCCATCATTGGGTATAATGTGGTACAGAAGAAAAGCAAAATGCATGATCCGATGAAGTGTACGAACATCAATACTAATGATTAATTGAATGGCAGCTTTCAGCTCAACAATGGTTCTTTAGTTATTCCCATACACATTGTCTTTAAATGGCACTGCATAAATAAGTCACATGTGTTAATATCTGCAAATATGCAGCCAAGTGAGTCACCATCTGCTAGCCTTTGGGTTCCTACAATCCAGTTCCTTAAACTGGATTGTAGGAATACTGGATTGTAGGAAGTGTTTAAGGAACTGGATTGTAGTAAGAGCTACAATCCAGTTCCTTAAAAACTTGTTCAAGGCATCACACTCTTTTGCATGAATAAAATCTTATAGAAATCAAAGACACTATGGATACGGAGGATGAAATCATTTTCTGAAAAATAGTAACCATGCTGTAAAAGAATATTGACCTGCTTACTTTGCAACTGGATATTGCACACCACAGTCACCTGTTGATGGTGAAGAGACTTCTTGATCATATTTAATTGCTACAGATGGAGGATATGCCACACAATATTTTGTGTTTTAACAGTAGTTTTGATACAAAAGAAAAACCAACCCACAATGTTTCAGTTTTGTTATATTTAGGGATAGAACACTTTTTCCTCTTCAAAAGTTTGTTAAATATACATAATACCAAAATCTTAAGCAACCCATATAGATCTAAAACATAAGTACTGCACAATGTAGTTTCATTTTAAATAATGGGCAAATCACAGAAGACAGTTTAGTTAGGCCCTAAATCTAACCAGCTCAACAGGATGCTTTTCCTCTCAGTCATAATGAAATGTATAATGAAACACATTCTTAAATTTTGAAATGGAGCTAACAATCTAAATCTTTATGGTGCTGCAACGATCAACAAAACTTCCAAGTACCTTTGAAAATATTAAAAATTCCACATAGCATAAATGCCATGAAGGCACTAATATCAATGACAGCTGCTTCAAACACTTCACGTGAGTTTGCAAATCATTCATACTACTTTTTCATGTTATAAAAAAGTGTTTCAGTCTATATTTTCAGGGGGAGGGGGCTCATTCTGTATTTCCATTTATTTATCATTTGAAGATGACATTTCTCTATACAAATAATTGTATATAATTACTGTAATGTAAATAATGTAAAATAACAAAATATTTGCAAATAATGTAAAAGAAATAATGCCTGATAATTTACAATATTTGATTTCTTCAAATGAGTCAATAAAAATATGCATCAGTAATGAGTACTCCAAAAATGTTTTAAGTAAGATTTCTTTGTAGTGGTAACAGTTATTCTGACTACTATGAGAAAAACTTCCTTCAAAACTAGAAAACAACAATTGCTTGACAGTATGCTACACAAATGAACAGATAATTAGCCCTGTTTTGTTTTGAATTTAAAAATACTTTACCAGGTGATATTTACTAGATTGATGTTTGTCTCACATTGATAAACATTCATTACAACAAGCAGAATTTTTCTGAAATTCGTACAAAATTTTAAGAATATGGAAAAGTTGTGATTGATGATGCAAATTAGATGCAGCATATTTAGAACCTCATATAATGATAATTATAAGCAGCAAAGAATTGGTCACTCTCTTAAAAAAAGCAATTACATGAATAACTCTTAAGAAAATAGGTAACACTGACAAGGCACCATATCTAGATTCAGCGACAACTACAGAAAAAATAATACAAGATCCTTTTTGTATGTTGTTGTCTTGTGCCAGCTAGGTTGGCATAGGGTGCGTTTCTCCACTTTTCCAACTGAATCATAATTTGGTGTGAAGTCCGACTTCCTCAGTACACACATGCCATAGGAACCCATTTATAGGGTAGGCAACCATTCACAATCCATTCATACAAGGAAAGGACAAAGACAGGATAGATAGCGAGAGAAAGTTCATGCATGCCCAGATTGGGATTTCGAGTACCTCTCTATCCACAGCCAGGCACTCTGATCACTAGACAGGGTGGGCGGTATAAATTATAATTATTTATTATGATTTACCTACAACATATTCAAAATATACTAGACAAATCTTTAGAACTGATTAATATCTTGTACTTGTTAACTGAGCTGCATCTAATAATTGAAAAATGAAACAAATTAAGAATAAATTAAGACAAGGAAATCTGTACCATTAAAAAATGAAGAAACTTGCCATTAAATCATTAAAATCAGTCAAACATCCCTGAAACTTGTTTATCTTAACATGGTACTTCAGAAATCCCTCTCTCTATATAAGCTAAAATTTAACTATAATTAACACTATACCACACTTCTGCTTAATGCTTTATTAATTTCCCACTTGGCATTCTTCTTATTTCAAACTGTTGAAATCTTCAATTTTTTTGAAAGAAAACATTAAAAAATCTATTATAATTACTACAAAAGTAAACAAAAAAATTTTCTAAATAATACCTTACTAGGTAAAAGGCATTACATTAAAGAATTATTTAAGTTCCTTTTAAATTGCAAAACAAATTAATAAATTTTTTAATGAATCAGATAAAGATAATAGTTTACACTTGTAACACTTTTATATTTCTACCTCTGCTGTGTAATTATTTTGAATTTAATGTCAAGTTAAAAAAGAAAGCTCTGCAATTGTAGTTAATGTGTTTTATATACTGCACTAAATGTTTAAAAAATTAAGAGAATGGATTTGAACAATTCACAGTTTAATATAAATTTTGTCATGCCTAACTTGAATGCAGGATAAATATATAATTATGTAAATGGTAGGGCTAATTTTTAAGAAAGTTGACTCAAACCTACTTTAGTTTTCTTGATAAAAGATTATTTAGATATGAAAAGGTAACCCTATGATAACAGTCAAAACTTAGTTTGCCATCCATTCAGTAATGTCCTTCACAGCAATATTCTATTATTCTGTAATAATCTTTTCCCAGCAATACAAGTTTAGTGTTCAAAATTGAAATGCCCATCTTCAGACCTAAAAGAATTTTTTATGACTTTACAAATGATACGTTTGGAATCTTTTCCTATGTTTCTAACAACCACCTCATTACAATTAAACCAGTGTTCTTTCAGAGTAGTCATAAAATCTTCATTATTATTAAATGCTGATACAAACAAAAAAGTTGATGCAAGTTATAATTTTTCTTTATCTATCCAAGGACTCCCTGGTCAAGAAGCTAACAAAATGCTGTTACATTATTTGGCTAAAACAAAGCTTTAATATTCCCATCTGCAGGCTCATTAGTGACCTAATGTGAAAATCCATTGTCTGGAATTAACAGAGATTTTCATGAAATTGTTATAGGATATTTTTCTAATGTAAAAATTTTGTTTGGACCCAGGTTTTAAAAATGTAAGAATTCATTTATGTTTTTGTCAGTGTAATATATGGGTAATTATTCCAAATTATTTTCTTTTTAAATTCCAGTTGTCAGCCTTGTTTGTGACTGCTGATTCCACTGCTGTAATGGTAACTTCCTAGCATATCTTATACACATGATTTGCCTTACTAAAAGAAATAAGAATTTATCTTGAATAAATATATTGGAAGCCATACGGCGTATTAAAAACTGCAACAGCAGGGAAAACAGAATGTTCCTCATTTTGGAAATATTTCAGGGAAACCAGAAATAAAATATAATGAGTGCCACACAGCGGCTGGAACAACTATTGATTGCCAGGATACTATCAAAAGCCTCTTCACCAAATATGCATGAGCACAAACTATTTATGTCAACAGTGAACAAATTGCATATAGTACTAAACTAATTTTACTAACTCAAATTAACTAACCAGAAATAATATATATATATATATATATAATATGTATTTACACATAAAAATTGAGAAAAAAATAAAGAGAAGGAAAATTTTATATATATATATATATATATATATATATATGTCTTTGTTTTAATTAACTGTTTTAGCAGTTAAATGTGTAAATTATAGCTAATTGAACTAACACTTCTAACATGTAAAATCTTATTGTAAAGAACCCACTATAACACTTGTATAATATAACTGTATTTGTAAATATTTCGTACCTGCTCATGCATGTACTAGAATCTTTTTTATCTTCAATTTTATGTCTCGTTAATTGCCTAATGATTTATAATTTAAATTTTAATTTCAAATAATAAATAATTTTAATTAATAATGTCTTTGATTTAAATTTAACTCTGAATATTCAATTGAAAGTTTTTACAACTCATAAGCCCCTGCACTTAAATACACTGCATTACTTTATGCCAATCATACTCAAGATAAAGTTCCAGCATACTCCAGATAGAAACAAGGGTAGAAGATCAACAATCCAGGTACCTCAGAAACCAGCCAGCCGACAACCATTCCATATCTTATACACAGACAAAGAATTTCGTTTTAAATGAAATTGCTTATGTAAGAAATCTTTTAAAATTTAAATCTGTATCATTGTGCAGTTGTATAACTGCTCCTCCGAAATTCCTTAGTTAAACGATCGAAAAGGTGGTCTTTCAACATAAGTACAACATCGTATTTAGAAAAAAAAATGCTTCCACACTTAAGAGAATACACTATCGTTTTATCCAGTGACCTAACTATCTATCAATAACAGTAGACTCCCAGTTTTGTTCTTCTATTTGCCACTTTATGCAATATCAATTAAGTTACATGTACAGCCTTTATTTTTTAAAAGTGTTCATACCACAAAAATAAAGTTTCCCATCTTATTTTTACCCTTAAGCATGGTTCTATTCTCTTTTATTATGCAACACAACTTTTAAATTTCAGGACAAATTTTTTCCAGTCCTTCACACACACTACACATTTTTAATTATTTACTCTGAAGCTACTTGTTGTACTACTAGTACTGTATAGCAGATAATTTCTCCTTAACAGTCACTACAACTTTTGTTCACCTCCCATTTTAAAATCTTCACTCTAGTATATTTCAAAAAAAACATAAAGTATGCCCCCAGGAACATAAAAATACAATAACTTCTGAGCAGTTGCATTCAGAAACAGCAACAACTGAAGTCAGTTACATACAAGTGTCACAATGAACAAATAAAATGCCGCTTTTCTTCCTATCATAACTTGTATTTTTCACAAGACATACAGTGTCAGAGCAGAATCATAGTTTATTGGAAAGTGCTGGTTCTATCACCTATACTTAAATGATGCCAATGATTAAAGGAAATTATATTAGAAAAAAAATTTCTCTTTGTGTTAGAAGAAGACAGATGTCTTGTGACAAACAGTTTATCTGGGAATATTGCTAATATAATAATAAATATTTTTTAAAGTTTTTCATTTGTAAATATTCATTGTTACCTATTTTAGTGATGTCATGTATAAGTTAATAAATCTACAATACCAATCATTTGCTTGATTTTCAAACAAAAGTTTGTGATAAGAACAATTTTAGATTTCCTTTTGCAGCATTTTATGCTTTTCTGCTGAAGTTCAAATGTATAAACATGAAACAACCAATATTTTTCTAACAGCAAAGTTACTTAGTAAAAGAAATACAATTATGAAACCTATAAATTTTCTCATTAGCAAAAGGATTTACTTAGAGGTAGCAACAGTAGCATATTTATAAAAAAAATTTAAAAACAGAAAAATGTGAAGCATTAGATATGTTGGCTCTTTTGAGGGGTTTACTATCTGGAATGAGAAAAAGATTCAACAATTCAAAGAATTGCTCCAATATATATATAGATTATTCAACATAGCTAATTTATTACATCCCAGCAGTTAAAACTGCACTTTTTGTGCAAACTTGAAAAACACACAGATGAGCCTTCCAGGCATGTAACAACTGAAGATCACACTCAAGTCTTCATTGGATCATTAACTATTGCTAAGCCTCAAATCTTGAGTGTTTTACTGAAAGCAAACGTATATCCTTGTGACATATTGCATCACATAATAGTCCTAAAAACTCATATAAATAAATTCGCGCTAAATGAGTTTTTAGCATAAAATTTTACTTCACCCAAGACATAATTTTGTACAAAATCACTGATGCCCAACTGTTTTTTAAGTTATTTCTTAATTTGCTAAAAAAAAATGAAGTAATTTTACCAGTAAGAACACTGCACATAATTTTATCTAATGCATAGCAATGTCATCTTTTTAAGATTATAACTACTAGCATTCCAAAGTTATGCAGATAAGATGGAGTTTTATTGGACAAGCCTCATACAATTCTTATTGATATTCATAATTGGAAACTTTTCCCAGCTTCACTGCTTAAATTAGTCTCATACAAATATTTTAACAAAAATTTTTAAATTATTAAGAAAAAATATTATTGAATTTGAGAATTGTGTTTATTTCTATCAGTTAATAACCAACTTTTTCATGTGAGAACTAACTGGATGAGAACTTGTTATTCAAAAAGAATTTCTAACTATTCCAAACATCAAACCCTGAGGTGAGAATCAAACCCAAATATTCTTAAAATGAAGGCCAAAACACAAACCATTAGATTACAAGTTCAGCATAGAATTTGAGAAATTGCCAAGAATGACATGACTCATAGAAAACAGCAGCAACACTGTCTGTAATCATCCAAACCAATTTTGAATTTGTAAATTTTCATTACAATGGACAGTTGACATACTGCTCTGGAGGAATCAATTTGTATCATTCTTGCTATGGATACCATTTGTAATCTAGAATTTTTGCTAAGTTAATCATTATTTGTTTCATAGTATGTTACACGTATTTTTGCTTTAATAACACAAAACTTATATTTTCTTAATTTATTTATTTATTTATTTCCTGTTCTATTAAAAATATGATGATAGAGAATGGACTAAAATAAAGAAAATATGAGCAAAGAAATAAGAAGTTTGAAATATTGAGTGAGAAAGTCTTTTTTATTGACAGTAACAGAAAAGCATTGTGTTATTTGTAATTCCACAATCAAAAATTATAAAGTATGTCAACATTATATCATTAGTCCTCAGTTTCCAAACCAGTATCCACCAAATTCCAAATTAAGATCAGATAAACTTGCTTCTTTAAAATCAAATTTAAATAAACAACAGATAGTTTGATGACCCTTATCAATCAAGCTAATAATGCAGCTGAAGCCAGTTTTGTAAATGCCTGGGATAATGCTTTTGCAAAAAGCCCCTATGGAAAAAGAGAGTTTAAAAAAAACTTGGGAGATGTACTTAATGTTTTAGATCCAAGTAATGTTGCATTGCACAAAGTTGTTTCACAAATTCCCATCTCGAGAGATGTAATCAAATGCAATTAGTACTTTGCTTGAACATAATTTAAAAAATGATTTCAAGAACTGTATTGCATTCAGCTTACCCTTAGTTGAATTGACAGGGGTCAAATATCTTCCACAATTGGCAATTATAATACGTTTTGTTTCACTTGATTCTGTTGTTAAAGGAGAAGCAATAGATATAGTAGCATTTTAAAACTCAACCCACAGTTCCGATATTAAAAATGCATTGTATTCCATAAATGAAAACGTTAATGTGCCTCTTAATAAACTTGTAAGCAATGCAGTTGATAGAGCTTGGGAAATGCTGGGTAAAAAACAATGGTCTTTTAAAAGATGATTTTCAAATTCTACAATTCATACCCATTCACTGCATGATTCACCATAAACATCTAGTTCCAAAATATTTAAAGTATTCTGATGTTATAAAAACAGTTTTAAATATTTAAACAAATACATTTCCACCAAAGCAAAAAAATCACCGACAATTAAAAAATTTCCTTGAAGAATCAAAGGATGAAGAACTTCTAAATGACATTAATTTCTTTTGCATTGTTAGATGGTTATCTAACAACAGTGTAGTAAATTGATTTGTAGATGTGCAAATACGATAACTGTATTTCTCTAAGAAAGAGAAATAACCTATTCAAAATTAGACAATGACAAGTGGTTATGAGACAGTGTTTTTGGCGATGTCATGGAACAATTGCAGGGAAAAGATAAAATAATATCTGACTTCTCATAGTGAATATTTAGTTTTTAAACTAAATTACAACTTTTTGAAAAGGACATTTAAAATAAAACATTTTGCCATTTTCCTCAAATTAAAAAATTTTTCCAATGTCAAACAAGAAAAACTCAAAAAGTAAATAAAAAGCTAGAAGGTATATTTATGAAATTCCAAAACAGATTTCAAGACTTGAAATATTTTAAATTGCCTCTTGATATTTGAATTCATTTGAAATTACCATAATTCAAGGTATGTTTTCCATATCCAATATAGTTATGACCAAAAAAGCATCTGGAGTATTAGAATTAATAAAGATGCAAGAAGAATAAGCTTCTCAATTAAAATACAAGTCAACGCCAATTACTGAATTTTGGAAATTCGTACCAGAATCAAAGTATCTGAATTAAAAAAGGCTACTTGTTGAATTATTTCAACATTAGGAACAAAGTACTTATATGTATCATTTTATTCCTCTTTAAAATTCATGATATCCAAACATCCATCAGTAGTAACTAACCAGCATCTCAAAGAATTTCTAAGTACTGTCCCCAATCAGTCAACAAATTTTAAAGAATAATCAAGAAGTAAAATAACTGTGTTTAGTTTTTAATATTTAAATTCAATACACATATTTTGTACTTTCATTTATAAAATTTTAATAAAAAAAATTTCTGTTTAAAAGTTTTTGTACTCTTTGGTATACCTTTCAAATAAATATTTAATAGCAGCTCTTGAAAAATTTCCAATTTACAAAAATGGCTCTAACTATCACGGAGCTTGGCCACACCTGCTATATGATTTAGTAGCTAACATTTACTTCTATTTTACAGTTAAAAGGCAACAACCAGATATTGTTGTACTAAGTGATTTTTATTAAATTAAAAGACTGCAATTTAAGTTGGAATATATATATATATATATATATATATATATATATATACATGAAAATATATATATATACATTTTTCAGGGATAGAATGAACAAAACAAACACAATACATCATCTAGGCTCAATACTAAAAGATTTAATGGTGTTTAAATTCTCTAAATACACAATTCTACATAATAACATATTAACAAAGCATTTTGCCACTGCACTCATTCTAAAAAAAAATTTTAGTAAGAATAAATAAAAGGTTATTTTATTAATTATTACAAGAAAATTTTGCAGCTTATTATCTACTAAATAAAATTTTCATTAAAATACCATATTATAAACAGGAAATATGGAACAGTTTAGAAGAATATTGTCTCATTCTTCACAGAAATATTGTGACAATTCTAGAAGAGATACCAGTAGACGATATAAGTTATGAATGGAAGCTATAAATGAATTGTATCATTAAAATCGAATGCAGATTTTAATGACTGAATAATATTTGAGTCAGGTGAGTGTAGGCCAAAGTAAGTGTTCAGCGCTGTCATTGTTGATCAAACCCTGACCAGACAAGCACCCATTATGGATAAGTGTATTATCATGCTGAAAAATTCCTCCTACTGTAAGAAACAAAGTTTCCATCAAGGATAGAAATGGTCAGTTAAAATTTCTTGATATTTCTCTTAAAAAATCTTTACTATCAGTTACAAGTGTGTGTGGTCCACCAGAAAACTACAACATAAATGGTAGATCCACTTCCATATGACTATCAAGACAGATCCACCTCCATGATTGGAAATAGAGAAAAGACAATCATGAAAATACATTTGTTCAGGTGTCCTCCAAACAACTTTTTGTATTATTGTATGAAAAAGTGCAAGGCGATTTGTCAGACCATAATAAATTTCTTCCACTTATCAATGAACCAGGTTTAGTAAATGACACCACAGTCAATATTTGGCATTAATATGAGGGTTACACTGAAATTTTTGAGATACGCGCAGATGATAATTTACAAAATAAAAATAACGGCTTCATTTTAAAATACAAAGTATTTTCACACAGAAGATTATGTTTTACTGACTTACTTCAACTTGTTTATTGTAGAATAAATTTTAATCAGAAGAAAAAAGTGGAGTTGAAGCGAAAACATTTTCGTGCTATGATTTTCTATGATTTTAAAGCAGGATAAAATCAAGAAGAATGCGTTCAACCGTTGCAATTAGCATTTAGTGATGAATCTCCAGCTCATGCTACTGTATTCAGTTGGTTTAGAGAATTTAGAAGAGGTTGCAATTTTCTTCAGGATGAAGAACACACAGGAAGGCCGCCATCGGCAGTAATCCTGGATAACATGTCAGCCATACGAAAAGTGTTAATGGATGATAATCGCTGTACCGATCAAATGATACAAAACGAACATTGGATTTGCAGCCATACACAAAATCATTCATGAAGAATTACATATGAAAAACAAAGTTTGCTGTTGGGTTCCCCATAATCTAACTGAACACCAAAAAGAGGAGAGTGTCAGAATCAGTAAAGAAAACCTTAAATTGCTAAACGATGGTGGCTACCGCATCTTTTCTAAAATTGTAACAGGTGATGAAACGTAAATACCGTTTATTGACGTTCCAACACATCAAGAAAGCAAACTATGGATCTTTGAAGATGATCAATGGTAAAAAAACAACACGCACTGAAAAAAGCGATGTATGCCGTTTTCTTCAGAAGTACGGGACTAGGCAAAGCCATCAAGTTGGAACTACAGAAGACAGTAACAGCAAACTGATATACCACTAAATGTCTTCCAGAAATTCTACAAGAACTGAATGTTAGGGGACTAATGCTTCACAATGACAATGCATCTTCACATACAGCCGGATTAACAGTTGAGCTTCTTAAACAAAAATAAATTAAAGTGATCGAACATCCGCCGTATTCACCTGATCTAGCTATGTGCGACTTTTGGTTATTCTTTAATCTAAAAAAGAAATTACGTGGACACCGTTTTCATTCAAAAGAAAAGATTGAAGTGGATATAAATGCATTTTTTATCTATTCCATGAAATGAATGGCTTGAGGCATTTCATCTGTGGAAAATTCGTCTACAAAGGTGCATTGATGCTGGAGGAGACTACTTTGAACACACCTAAAATTTTTTTAAGTGTAAGTTTAAAAACCTAGTTGTATCTCAAAAATTTCAGAGTAACTCTCGTATGTGTAACAAATGGCTTGAGAATTGTATATCTACAGTACATGTTTTGCTTGTGAACGCGCCTTCTAACAGTAATCATTGACACCAGAAAATACAGACACTGACTGACCTCTGTAGCTCATTTTGTTGCATTTGTTAACTTTTCAGGCATTACCACCCATTTCAATATCAATCAATCATAGCTGGTCAAGTCAACGATTCAATCTTCTAGATGAAAAACTCTTGAACATTATATACAAATGTGTCTGCAAATTACCCTGATGAAATATGACTCAGGGCAAGCATTGGAGGCATGGGATTATCACAAGTTCCATTTATTCAGAGATGTAGCCTGAGCTGTTAAGTGTACTGCCAGTAGACACTAGATAGGTGTTGCAAAGAAATCCAGTAATATATAAAACAGTGATAAATAATGTAAGACTCGCATAGCATGCTTAATGCGAAAGCAATGACATATCCACTTGAATGTCATCCTCATGATGTTTTAGGCAGCAGCAGGGTTTGTTAATAAAGACAACGTCTATTGATTTTGCTGTTTGCATTATTCACTATACCATTGGCAGTGCAAATACCTGTAGATTTGTGTCAAGGGAATATGAAATATTGGACATCTAGTGGGCATTCCACTCAGCTGCAAGCGACATTGGATGGTACAAGCAGACACCAAATAATGCATAAATGCAAAGGACTGTATCTACTGTATTGAGGCTCAAGATGTAATTGAAAAATCCATCACTGCCAAGGGCACAATATGCCTATCATGACAAGCAGTGATGCTCCAATGTAAGAACGATGCATTGCAATACTGCATACCACAATGGCATAAGCACATGATTCAACTTTCACATAATTTGCATGTTTTTCTAGGTTGTTTCAGTTTCAGTGGCCAGAAGTGCATATATATGCACTTCACCAATGCATCTTTAATAGCAACATATCTATAAAAAATAACAGTATTTAATTTGTTACCAACAATCTATTATTAAAACCAGATAAAATATTTTACAATTTTTTAATAAATATAGATAGTAGTAAAATTTTAAGAGCATTTACATTAAAAAATTATTGAAAATTATAAAGTGCTAAATTAATAAAAAAAATTTAATTAATAGAAAGCTTTAAAAAAAATTACTTGAAATCCTTGAATAAAACGTTTCAGGGAAGCCTGTTTATTCTTGCCACATATTAAATATATTTGAGAAAAGTTTTTTTTAATCAAATCAGCAACTTCAAAATCAATACTAGGAAAAGCATTTGGAAGGATGTCTACTGCCTTGAAGTTTTTTAGCTCATTGAGATTAAATGGTTCTCCTTCTTGCCATGAATCTCTAAAATAATATTTTCTACTGATTTTGAATAGGAAGCTGAAATAAAAATGATTACATTATTGAAAATAAAAATGATTACAATATTGAATTGAGATTCTATCAAGGAACTACCACACACACACACACACACATTTAAGTTTTCAATCATTAGATGTTAAAAGTATTATCATATGAAATAGAGTTATTTCTAATTTCAATTGTAATAAACTTAAATAATATAAAGTGTATACGAAATAATAGCAATATTAAAATTTCCTTTTTAGAACATTTTATGATTTTGAATTTGATTCTACTCAGCTCCTCATTTTCTACCAGAATAAGAAATTTTGCACAAGAATTTAAATTATGAATATTTTCATACTCAATAAGTTAAAAATCATATTTAGGTTAATTTCAGCATAAAAGACTAAAAATAAGAAATAATTACTGATTTTGCATTAAACACTAAAATTCAATAAAGTACAGAAAATTGTTTATCAAGATAAATTATCACTTTTAAAAAATTACCTCCCAAACTTGAATACAAATAAAGCCTGTTATAAGTAAAAGTGCACCTGAATTAGTTATATGAAACAAGAATATTCAATCAAGTCTGGTTTTAGTTTATTACAGCTACAAATTTAAATTAAAATAAATTTAATTTAATTATTTTATAAGGAAACATAATAAAATTATTGTAAATAATAATATTAATAATATATATATATATATATATATATATATATATATATATATATATATCCAGCATAATAATTTTTATATGGTAAAACAATTCAAACTCTAGAAGTTACACAACTATATAGGATTGAAAACTAATAAACAAGTATTTGCCTACACAACCCAAAGGGTGAATGGTTTGTTTTTTAAACTAAGTCACAAAGATCATGATGCTGAAAATCTTGGGCATGTAACACATGTAATGACGAGTGATTGGCACAGTATGAATAATATTTTACAGTGATAACAGTATGAATAATATTTTAAAGATGAAGTGATAACAAAATTCATATAAAGGTATTTATTTATAGCAAACATTGTGATCCAAAATTACAAAATTTTTATTCAGCATCTCAAAATATATATCTTTAAATATAGCTTAAAAATAAGTTTTAAATAATTTTCAGATGAAAAACAAATCACAAATAAAAATAATTACATTTAAAAATTATTGTTATTTAAAATATTTAAATTGTACGATATATTGAAAATAACTCAATGCATTCAATGAAACAGAACACAACATAATAAAAATATTTTTTATATTTTTTTCTTGTCTTCAATATATAAATTTAGTGTAAAATATTTGCAGCCAAAAAGTTTAAAACTTTCGAAAAAGAAAGTTGTAATTTCACTTCATCTAATATACTGACTCTTAAACTGTAACTCTTCATCTACTGAATTTGCTAAATGTAATAAAAAAAGATAACTATAAATTTCAAACTTGTAAATTAACGAGTTAAATGTAGGCATTCCTTTCATATTTGTTAGGTAAAAATCTGGATCTTATTCAATAACATTTTCTTTTGATAAATTATTAAAATATCTTTAAAGAAATACCAAGACATGAAAAGTTAAAACCATAATAGTAAAAGCTGAATAATTAAAAGTACACAGCTTTTACAATTTAAGTAACTCATTAATCGCTCAGAATGCTATATAAATAAAAATAAAAATATTGTCAATATATGATGCAGACGCCAAAATAATCAAGAAAAGAGTTTACCAAAATAATAAGAAACATATGAGCCCAGAAATATTTTTCTTCAAATAATAATAAAAGGAAAGTGGGTTGTAACCCAATAGTTTTGTTGTGAAATATTGTTATTTTATATATATTTCAATCAAACCAACACAATTTTTTTTAATTTTAGTACATTACTAAGACGTAGAAACATTCCCAGTAAATAAAAAATGTATGATCATTAATAACAAACATAAATTTATGAAATTATACCTTACTTACTACAGGGAGCAATTATATACTCAAATTAATTTTCTCAGAGGAATAAAATATTTTAACAATGCAGTTATATTAAACTTCTTTTTACATCAAAAGCAATATTTTTTTATTGTTAATCTTTTGCTTAATGTCTTTCCTCTTCTACTTCATTAATCAATATTTTATAGTAATTTAATTTTTTTGTCTTAATTTGATCCATTAAAGAAGTACAAACACTTTAAGACTGATTAGAAAAGATGAGTTATTAGAGTACAAAAGATTATACATGTGACTTTCTTAGTAAAAGTGTAAAATTCTCAAAAGCAAATCAAAGAATATCAATCATTGATTTTACTATAAAAAATATGAGTAACACATTAATTGAAGTATTCTATGAAATGTTTAAGGATAATTCTACAAAATATCATGAAGAATAATGATAAGAGAGCAGGTACTACAATTTTTCAATTTATATAATGATTTAGTAAAGATGGTGCAAATAAAATAAATCATATATTCTAAATCTGGACAGTAATTGCATAGAGTTATAACATAGTCATGTAAAAAAGTATATAAATAATATATAAAAATCCAATATTTAAAACCATTATAATCCTCAAGTGATTGTCTTAATGTGATATATTTTCCACAAAAAGAACCAATACTCAGTAAAACAATGATGTAGGATTATTAGATGTTTTATTTTACTTAATTCTTACATAGAATATTATTTAAATATAACTTCTATGAAATAATATAGCTTCTAGGAAAAAATGATACATTGCTGCTGATATTTTAAGTTTTATTGGCAAGTTTTTTCAAGTAATTCTAGGTAATAAACAGAGATAAATATTAAAAGGTAAAATTAAAAAAATCTTTGTACAAAAAAACAATAAAATAAAGTTACTAAATAAAAATGTCATATTTAGGTATTGGTCAAAAATTACAATCTTTTTGCGACAAAAGTGTAATGTTCATTGGCATTATTATACAAGAAAAACTTTTATAATAATTATTAGAAAATAATTTAAAAGTGTATAATTTTATTTATATATACCCCCATAGTAGCCATAATTTCAGCAAATACATTTATAAAGATTAAAACCAATTAACATACTGGTTGGAGAATTTAGAAGCCAAAAACAAATATGATTGTAAAACACATAAAGAATTCGCTTCAGGCAATGTGTCCAGGTATTCAAATCTTAGATCTTTCACCTGCAAAGCAAAAGATATAATTAATTCATACAAATTTCTAAAGAAATAAAACAAATAATCTCAAAATAAAATTTGTTAAAAATAATTTTATTTTCATAATTTACCTTTATAATATAATATCTATATTTTAATTTTCATCTCATAAAGTTAACAGATTAAATCTTGTATCTATAACAATAGACGTAAGATAATAAGAAATTATTTCTTATCACTTTAAAATGTGTTATTTTAATAGTGAAAGAATGATGAATTTAAACAAGTTAAGATAATTGCAATCTTATATTTTAGGAAATCTGTATAAGGAGGTGAAAACTCTAACATATACTTTGTTGGGTTTATTGTGGCCAACTGACAGAAATATTCTCTTTTAAATGAAAAATCTCAGATTTCATCCCAGTCATTATTGTACTGGAGATGGATATTTCACTTCTGTATTCACCTGTTAGAGTGGTTGCTAAGAAAATTTCTAGTTTTCTACCTTTGTGATACATGATTACAACCTACTATTTATGGAATATCCACTGGAAAACTATATTCGGCAGACATTCACATACTTTTTTTCTGTTAAACTTTTTTTAGATGTTTAAACATCAGACTTATATGAACAAATGATAAAAAATGTGTATTTATGAACTGAAAAAAAACCTATTATTTGACAATATATAACATTCACTATTTTAATAGAACTTATATTATAAATGAACAACCATATTAAAATTTAAAGCCTCATTTTTGTCAGTAAAACCATGTGGGTGATAATTTAACAGGAATAAAAAAAAATAATGCACCAATTCCATCAGTAAAGTCAAAATGATTTCATTTCAACCAGTTAGCAACAAATCAATATTTAATGAAATCAGATAAAAAGTGCCTTTAATGACAATTTCGCTGCTCATGGCTGTTTCATTATACTTTTGTACCTAAAAATGGAAATAAAAAATAAATTTTCCGCTTTAGGAATTCATATTTTTGACATAAGCTGATTACTAAATTAAACAAACCTGCTCCATTTAAAAAATGGAAATTGTATTCTGATGAAAAAATAACATGAAAAACATTTAAAATAATAAAATTTAGGATATCTTATAAAAAAGAAAAAGTAATAATACTCCCCAACATCACTAAACAACTATATAAAGGCTCCCAACTGTTTTTCTGCATAGATTCCTTTTTAAAAGAAAGATTTTTCATAGAACCCTTCATATTTATCTCTATCATATAAACAGCATAAATAATAAAACACACACACACATTAATAATATAAATAAATTAACTACACATAAAAAACTCTTAAAAATTTATAAAAAGATGTTTATTTTTTTATTCTTTTTGTATCATTTTCAATTTTGATTTCACAGCAATAAAAAACAGATTTGTGAAGTAACTAAAGCAAAAAAAGAAAATAATTTGGTAGTTGAATATATCGAATTGAAGAATAAAGGTGTTTAAAATGAATGGAAAAATATTTTTTTTCAAGAGGATTGAAGGATTTGGAGACACCATTAACAGTTGAAAGAAGTGTTTAATACAATAATCAAGGAAGTAATTAGTATTAAAAATTTAAGAAGTAGATTTAGTCAGCAAGTTTCCTTGTTAAATGACTCAAAAAAAAAAGAATTATTTCACTATTGTAATACATCATGCTGTTCATTTAGAGTTGATATAAAATAACAAATGTGAGCAAAGTACTGTGTCATACCTCAGAAGACAAATTTCAAAAGGTTAAGAGTTTTAAGTATTATATAGACACAAAAGTCACTACACAGTTGCATCAAAAATTGTTTAGAATTGCTTAATTGAGTAAAAATCATGAGTAATGTTACATTTGTGAAGATTTCTGAAATTTAGCATAACACATATAATTTACAGAGGAAAATCTAGGCAAAAGAGTCCCTTCATTAATGTAAAAAATCAATAATGTAAAAAAAATATTAAAACTTCTATGAAATTTGATATTATCTTTGCTGAATATTCTGTCATCTATCAGAAAAAATACATATTATTATCAAAATATTTGTTACTGTTTTTTAAGTTCACTTAAATATATCTGTTTCAAACCATTTAATTAATTAGATTATTTAGATAAAACAGAAAGGAGACTAAAAGAATAAACGATTATCTTTTCAAAAATTTAAAGAGAAATACCTGCATTTCTTCATGCAGAAGATTATTCAAAAATGAACATTTCACAAGGGGTAGAAAACTATAAAGCTTAAAAATATAATAAAACAATTCAAAATATTTATTCATTGCAAATAATCCACAATTCATTATGTATCCATTAAAGAAACCAATGCTAAATGTACAGATCCAATATCAAAAACAATATTTTGCTCCAAAAGGCTTATTATACTGAAGTTCACAATTTTAAATGGATTCTAAACCATTATAACCATCATCATCCATGAGGAAATAGCATTATATAAATGCAAATGTACAGCAATACAGAATTAAATTAACCCAAATGAAATTTAATATAGTGGAGCTGACAATAATAATTCAAAATATAAATAAATATGCTAGATACAAATAATATCACCATTACTATTTGTGGCATATCAGCTGTAGAGCGGAAAGATCTTCAGAAATTGTTGTTTCCAATAAGCCTGAATAATGCCCAAACTCCTCCAATTCTTAATGATTAAAGAACCATTCTCTACTACATCAATCCTTTGAAGTTCAAATTATCCTCTATGCTTTGTACTACATGTTCTATCTGAGAAGATTTCTTTTATTTCTTTTATCATTCAAGTGTATAATACACCTAATACAATCCAGGCAATATATTTCAATCTTTAAACTTTATTTATCAAGCTCTATAGACATTCAGAATTGCATCTTCTGAGTCAGGTACCATTTTTCTGAATTTAACAAAAACACATCAATATTGACTTGTATTTTTAATAACAATTACCTATTTAGTTTTATTTTGATTAATAATAAGACTAACTTGTGTATTGTCTCTTTTAGGAAGGTTAAGGTTTCATAAAATTAGTTTAAATAGCCCTTGTTTCCAGCTATCAGTGTTTGCCATCAACAAAAAACAGAACAGAAGACCTATGGTGTTTATTACAATTGTTTAAATAAATTCATCTCATGGTATTTATTACTGATTTCATGATGACACTTTTGCCAAGTAACTTTCAATAAGAAGCACAAGAGTACATTTTTTTAGTCCTTTAACCGGCTATCCTAAGCAAATTGGAAGGGGCAACTAGCTTCACTGCAAAGCTTCCAGTTCAACACTTAGATTTGATAGATTGATGTGAAATCAGGACTTGGGAACTCAGTGGCTGAACGGTAATGGTTCATTTAACTAACGTGAACATTTATTCGAAAATGGTGAGAAATCTGTTCCAGGGAGAGGCATTATTATAAATAGGTTTACCAGCAGTATGTTTTTCTAGTTCTATTCACACGTTTTGGTTTTCATATAACTCTTGTAAAATAGCTCCGTTTTTAACTCAATTAATACTCACTCAAGGACTGTATAAAACACAAACTTTATTTTTCCTAGTCTCACATCGCTACTAACGGTTTCTTTTTTATGACAAAGGGGGGGGCTGCGCTCGCAGTCTCCATGTCAACGCCGGGCAGAATGCCAGGCGTTGACATGGTACACTCAACAATTTAAAATCTCAAGAAAAATATTAACACACTATATAATATATGAGAACAATGATACACACTATTAATAAAAAAAAACTACACTAGATACATAATGATAAACAGATATATTTGATAGAGTTCTCACTCCTTAATTAGGCAATGGCAAAATGAAAATTTTATTAATGCTCCTTTTAAAAACTCCGTTCTCCGTTTTACCTAAAACTACTCTCACCTTCTTATCCTTTCCTGGGAACGTTAGCATTATTGTACCCAATGGCCAGTCACAAACCTGTACAATATCAAATTTTAAAATCACCATAGTGCCAACTTGCACACATTCTTTGGTGAACCTACAATTTGATCTTTCTTGTATTGCACTTAAATTATTGTTAGACCAAAGCTTCCAAAATGTCTGCACTATCTTAGTTAATTTTTGCCATTGTTTTAATTCATTGTCATGTAAATTTAGGATATTTGGTTCTGCAATTGCTGTGACAGGTCTGTCTATCAAAAAATGGCCAGGTGTCAAGACATCATAATCACTTAAGTCAGATGATAGGAGACGCAATGAGCAGGAATTAAGAATTGCCTCAATCTGATCAATTACAATTAAGAATTCCTCAAAGGTTAGTTTTTAATTGCCTACTACCGGTTTAAGATGGTATTTCGCGGATCTGACACCTGCCTCCCAAAGTCACCATGATTCAGGAATCTAGGGGGAATGAAAGTCCACCCAACTTTTTCTTTGGACAAATAATTACTCAAATTTTCATATGGACTGCTAAATAATTTACTCAATTTCTTTACTTCAGAATTACTGCCAACAAAATTAGTAGTGTTATCAGAAAATATGAGGGCACTTTTTCCTCTTCTGCTAAAAAATCCCTTAAGTGTAGCTACAAAGGCATCACTAGAGAAGTCCATTACTATCTCTAAATGACAAGCTTTAGTCACAAAACAAATGAAAATACACACATAAATTTTATTATACATTCCTTTTCTTTGATTGGGATATTTTATTTTAAAAGGACCAAAAAATCTACCCCTACACAACTGAAAAGAATGTTTGGGGTTACTCTCTCTTCAGGTAAATGTCCCATGAGCTGTTCACAGGGTATTGGCTTTGCTTTAAAGCAAACACAATCATGCACTAGTTTTCTACAAAGGTTACGTCTACTTAAAGGCCAAAACCTTCGTCTAATAAGAAACAATAACCCTTGTGGAACAATATGTAAATAGTTCTTATGAAACATTTCAGCAATCATCAATCAATTTATGATTGGTAGGTAAAATTATAGGTAACCTTTTATCAAAATTAAACTTACTGTTGGCTAGTCTTCCACCAACTCTTACAACACCCCTTTCATCTAAATATGGGAAAAGATTTTTTAACTTACTATCTACAGGCACATTACCATCCTTCTGAAGTCTGTAATTTCCCTTTTAAAATACTCTTGTTGAAATAATTTTACTAAGACAAATTCAGCACCTTAATTTCCTTACATTGTAGGGGGCCAGTTACCTTTTAAGGTGATTTTCAATTATTAAGGAACCTATAAAGAAAAGCTAAAACACATACAAGTTTAGTATAATTGTTATTAATACAAAGTAACTCCTCAGTTAAAGAATTAAAAGTCATTACAGGTTCTTGAGTCACAGAAACTTCTTGCATATGATTCAAGCACTCATATTCACTCATAAATCGACGATATAATGCCAAAAGTTCAAGATTCTTTTCTAACTTAATTCACAAGGAATTTAATCTTTTGACTGCAATCTCTCTAGACTCTCCCAGTAATTTCGGATCTTTTTTAAATGGCATCTCTACCACAAATTTTCCTGATTTATCCCTTTTATGAGTTTTTTATAAAAGGATTATTAGCTTCAATTCTCTCAGTAGTTTTAAATTTCTGTGTTTCTTCAATTTGTTCTATTTCCCAAAAATTCCACATAATTTTATTTAAGTCCGCACCCTCGTTTATAAGCCCACAGTGTACATTAGTCTCAGTTGCAATTGGTACACTACCACTCACTACAAATCCGAATACTGTGTTTTGTATAGTTAATTTAGCATTAGTATAGTAAATTCTGTCAGGTTTTAGTAGTCCACAAAAATTCTCTGCTCAGAGAATTAAATCGATTCGACCTGGAAGATTAAAACCCGAATCCGCTAACTTAATATTTTTTAATTCTGGAATGCAAATATCAATTTGCCGTAAAGGGGTCTAATTTGTAACACTGGGAACAATCAAAAATTCTAAATCTAATTTGAAGTTTCTTATATCATTAACAATCGTAGCAATAACTTTAGATTTAATTGTCAAAGACATTCCATTTAAACCTGAAACTCCAATTTTTATTTTTTCCTTTCTTAAATTAAGCTTGTCAACGCAACTCTTACTCAAAAAATTAGCATTAGCTCCAACGTCTAATAAATCACGAATGCGTAAAACATTCCCCAAGTCATCAGTTAAAAAACAAATAAATGTGCTAAGTGGTACAGACTTCGAATTTGTTGACGAAGTATAACTAGTCACCGCCAAGCAGTTTTGATCCTGACCACGTGGCTCTTGTTTATTGCTACTAGGAACAAATTCTAAAGCTGTGGAGGAGGGGAAGGAACTCACTTTCGCAATGAGAGTATTTACATTCTCATTAAGCGCCGATTAACGTTCTCGTTTTTGCTCTGACTGAAAGTGAAGAGTGGCATGATGACGCCGCTTACAGATTTTGCACGAATGTTTTTATTTACAAGTCGTTACCCTAAGATTATTCCCCAAGCAATTAAAACAGAAGTGATTTGATTTTACAATTTCAATGCGCTCATTTACTGACATATTTTTATAATTAGGGTATTTATGTATGGGTTGATTCTCATTACCTGATAAAACACTTATTTTCAACTTCCGAAAGGAAAACTGTCGACGTGTATTTTGACTCGGACAATTTATTAAATTTTGAGTTTTTCACCAAAGTCTTACCTCGGGAAGTAAAATATAAATCAATTTTTTCCCTAATTCAGAGGGATTAAACCATGTGTCAGCTTGTCTCACATTAAAATGACACGTAGTTTCTCTATCTGAGGTCTGGTATATTTTTTCCGACGCAATTAAATCTTTGAAAGTTTCAAAATCTGTTACCTTCTTCAATTGTAAATAATATTCCCAGCTCGTCGTTAATCGCGATGCAAATTGTACATATTTCATTTGGTTGGCGGTGGGCTTTCCTAAAATGTTCTAAACATAATTGAGGGGTAAGCTCAAATTCTCGAAGTACTATTGTTTTTACTTTAGAATACTAATTTAACTCGTCATCCTTTAGGTAAGTTATCACATTATTCGCCGTTTCCCTTAGCAAATTTAATGACATCTCCGCTTTGCATTTTATCAGGGACATTTTTTGAAATAAAGGCCCTTTCTAAAGATCTTAAATTGCTTATGAAATATTACTTATAATTATTAAATTACTTATGAAATATTAAGAATTTTATGAAATTAATTAAAGTTTGAGAGATTTCAAGGATTAAATATTCTACCAAAAGAAAATGATCTTTTATATTAACAATTCATTAATGTAATAAAATGGCAAAAAATTATTATAAAGATTCATTGCATAATGAATAAATATTATAACACTGAATCTTTGTAATGTGGTAAAACAATCTCAGACAATTTGCAACTTATTATACCTATATAATTTCAAAGAAAAATTAGCCATTTTTAAAATTAAATATTTTAATTATTTCAAATCTTTTATTTCTTATATTTATAATGTCATGAAGTCATATTTTAATTCTACCAAGTGCACAATTAAAGTATAAATACAAATTACTTTCCTTTGTGAATGAGTAAAACATAAGTAGAAAAAGTATAACATAACAGCCATGTATAATTCAAATGAATTTTTCCAAATATATTGATATTCAGAATAATGTAGAAAATGATCTTCAATAATTATTACTGCCATATCATTTTTCTATTTTCGATTATTTGAATATTAATATTACTTAGAATTATATCAATTTTTAGGGCAAAAAGTATTGAAAGTATTTGAAAAATAATTTCATATTTAAGGTGGTAAAAAAAATCCCAACAAATAATAGTAAAGTTTCTGAGCAGAAAGAACACTCACAAAGTAAATTACAATCATGTGCTAGTTTCTTCGGGTGAAATATGTTGATGGACCTCTCCTTTATAAATCAATCATTAAGATGACTCTTCACTGAGATGGTCAAGGAAAAAGCGGATATACAACTTATAATAAATTAGAGAGTCTTGTACTCTTGACAAATGCTTATGATTGATGAACTAACTTTGCACTGAAAACCCAAACTGCATTGAAAACTCAAGCACATTTTAAACAAGATTCTTCACAGAAGCTGAAATCCTTAAGTCCTAATTTCCCATTGACTGTCATCGTTATCAAATTTATCAGATTCATGGGAATGTCAAAATCATGCAAAACTCTAAATAATTTGTCAAGGTCAATGATAACACACACTGATTTGCAGTCAATAAACAAGAGTCAAAAATCAATTTTTAACTATGGAATTTCTCAATAATCTGACTAAAATGATCCTCATTGGGTTTACTAATAAAAACTTCTTTGTTAATATCCAGGAAAATCATTTAGATCAGGTGCAACTCTTGTATAGCAATTTAGAGAAAACTTTGCAGCAAAACTTTAATAGTCTAAACCCTCTATAATAATCGTTGAATATGTATTCATCTTTCATGTTAATATTTCTTTCATTTCTGATAAGAGTGGTCTTTGAGGTAATAAAAGATATCAAAAATAGTAACTAAATTAATAAGAAAAAAAGTATGGAAAAATTGAAGCTATGGCAGCAGAAGAGTTTTGAATATTGTTACAAGGATATAAAACATTTTTGTTTTATTTTAAATTTATATAAAAATATCTTATGTCAAGATTCCAAATATAGGAAAATTTATTTATTGAGATTGAATTCACATTATAATAAGTGCAACTTTAAAGAGTTTTCATTTTGTAATATTGAAGTCTTATTTGTGCATAATATCCCAACAAAAGTATGCATTTTTATTTATAAATGCAGGCAATAAGTTGCCAAACTGTATAACGTTTAGTTCAAAATTTTATGAAAATTGAGAGATACATTGAAGAAACTTACCAAATTTTTGTTATTTTTCCATAAGATAAATGAAAAAATCTTCCCCTGTGTGGTCTGAGCAAAAAATATTAATTCCTAAAAATAATATAGAACAGCTCAAAAATATAATTTAACATATACAATGTTTTCTTAAATAACATAAGAAGAATACATACTGGAAATCTGAAGAAATCACTTGCACAAACAAATCTAATATCTTCTTCCCCCTATGGATAAAATCCAATGGAAATTTTAAAAAATGCATATTACTTAATTATGCACAAAACAAAATTAAAATAACTAATTATTTCATCTAAACAAATAAATCTGCCATAACAAAATTACATCATCTCTTGTCAAAAAGTAAATAAAAAAGCATGTAAAACTAAATGATAATTGACTCATTTCTGTTAAAAATGTTGAATTTTTAAAAATCAGCTTTTTATAGTTTTTAATTATTAATCAAAAGTAGCAATTATTTCTTTGGTTTCACATTTTACATAAGATTACTCAAATATTAATGTCTGAGGACAGAATTGACCTGATAAATTATTGAATACAAGGCTAATGTTATAAGCAAATTAATAACCCATTGTATTTAAACAAATATTTTCTTTTTGTAAATCCCAAGCCTTATTTCATAATAAATTATGTTTTATGCAATGTTAAATTATTGACTCGCTGCATGTGCAATACATTTAATATCAAAAAATACCTTAACAAGATATAAGACTTATGAATCTGGAGGCAGAAGAATAGCATTTTTGTTTTAATTTACAGAGATTAACAGAGTTTAACAGAGATTAAGTTATATATTTTATGTTTGATACAAAGATAAAAGTTTATAATTCTGATATTAAGATTTAAGTTATCTTCGATATATTAAGACTGAAGTTTTACATTCAAAATTTATGTTGTTTTTATGAGACTAAATCAAACTTATTCGTCTACAGGAAAAGTAAATATTTACTTTTCCTGTAGACGAATAAGTTTGATTTAGTCTGATACAGAACAGCTAAAATACTACAAATACAACTACCTACAATGAAAGGAAGTGACTGAGTACAAATATTGTACATACAGCAATCTATATATTCATAAATAAGTCACACAATACAGCTTGAAGTAAATATAAAAATCTATTCACTACAGTGCTGGATAACAGAAGAAGTATTTTTAAGAGATATATTTAAGACACAATAAATAATTCTATAACACAAAATAGTCTGCAACGAAAAAATTTATCAAAATCACAGAATGAAGAAACTGAAAATGATCTGCGATTTCTGAATAATTTGGTATGAGAGCTTATATTCTTAACACTTAAAAATTAATTAACAATATGTATATATATATGTGTGTGTGTATGTGTGTGTGCGTGTGTGTTTGTTTGTTTGTTTTATAATACATGTGCTCCACAGAAGTATTCCCCACCTTACATCCAAAATGAAAGTAATATAAACATACTTGTCATTTCAAAAGTAATAGCTTTATATAGTATAACAGAAGAATCATCATTATAATTTTACTAACTTGCACAGGCAAACTACTCAACAAACTTGGAGAAATACTATTCCACCCATGAAGAAATAATAAATTTATTTATGATTATGAAATAACATAATTCAATAACCTAATTAATGATTTACCCCTACACAATCCCCCAATGTTATCACAGTAAACCCAAATAAAAAAAATTTTAAATTTGGATCATTCATAAGTACAGAACTCTGATGGAATCATTCTAGAAACCTTTTATTGATAAAATTATTTAGTATTATTACTAAAAAGTAAAATCTTTTTAGCAATAATTCGCATATTATTTCTCTTATCTGAAACTTATGGTACTTCAGTATGTCCAAAGTCATCAACTTCAAAGCTGATTTGAATCAAACATACCTTTAAGTATAAAACTGTGCAGTCCATAAGCAAAAATACATAATATTATATCTAACACTTGTACTAAAGCTATATTTCCAAAACTTATTTATGGTCTTAAGAATTATAAGATTTAACTGAAAAATTCCTGCTATATTAAGTACCTTTGATTTCCCCTTTATTGTTATTTTTACTAATTTATTATAGATTTATACTCATCAATGTTCTGGTTAAAAATACTTTTCCCCAAAAGGTAGGAAAACAACATCTTCAGTTCATTTATTATCTAAACCGATAAGTGTTCCATATGTTACTTTAATATTGCATTACTAGTAATACAATAGGTTTATGAATATCACTTGATAAAATATTTAGGAAAATATATTTGTATTATTACAACTAATATTAAAAAGTTAAAATAATAGAAAAATGTCAACACCAAAAGACAAAAAAAGTTTGGGTACTTAATGCAAATTTTCTTTTAGAAAATCTACCACAACATCACTTTTACAGAAATTAAAATGAATCCTAAGAAATAGTATAACAAAATTAAAAATTAAAAGTTACAAGAAAAATTACATTTTAATCTATAATTTATTTTCTTTAACTAGAGACTCAGAATTAGCAAATTTAACATTTTTAACACAGAAAAAACAAACTTGATCAATATTTCAAATGCTTAAATTTACATCCTGTTGTCATGCAATTTATTACAATATCAAACTGAAGACGGTGAGAATGACTTGAATATGAATATAATAAGAAAAAGAACATAAAGAGTAGTGTTCAAGCAAATATATATATATATATATATATATATATATATATATATATATATATATATATATATATATATATATTCATTTTAAAGAAGAGAGATTAATAAAAACATGTTTAATACAAAAAGCTAATGTAAACTACGTAATCAATATAATTGTGTTGTAATCTTAACAGATTCATAGAATTACTTTTTATTAAAAATCATTTTAGATTAAATATTCTAGAAACAATATCATGGAGTCAATCAGAATTATCAAAATTATAATGCAGAATAAATATAAACAAATTCATTATAAATATTAATAATTTTCTAAAATCAGAATGAAAATGCTAACATGGTAGTAGAAAAATATAGTATTACTACTCTAATAAAATGTTTTATGAGATATAATTAATGAATGCTTAACGTGATTCACATGAATAATACAATTAATCAACATCAAAATATATAATGCATTTATAACTATATATTTGATAGGAACTAAAAAGGAACTTTGGGATATCATTTTTCTATTAAAAACATTTATTAATTCCAAACTAGCAGCTCAAAGATACTTGCATTCTCTATTTACATTTTTTATCATTGATTTATAATTTCATTTTTAAAAGCCAGTGTAGTTAGGTGCTTGAGATATATAACCACAGTTGCCCTCTTGATATTCCAAAGGCACATTTGTCTTCCTCAGAGATATTTCGATCCCCTATTAGTACATTTTGATCATTTTCCTGATTACTTAATTTAATATTTCTCTTTTTCGAAACCCTTGTAGTTAATCACCTAAGATATACTTCCTCAATTTTGTCCTCCTTCTCTAAAGGATGTACTCTTTCCCAGAATTTTCTAGATCTTATTAAAAAATTAACAAATACTTACATTAAAATCAATATACATACATTGTGGACTGTCTTTTGCTGTTTAGGAGAAACAGATTTTTTTACACTTATATTGTTGGTGTCCAAACTTCGATAATAGATTTCATTTCTAGAAAAAATTACGACACCCCCAGGACTATCAGAATTATAAGGAACTATAAAGAAATATAAAAATTTAGTTCTGATATAATAAAAATATGCATTAAGCAAGTAAATAAAGCAAAATAAAAAATATTTTTTCAAGAGCAATAAGATGTTGAGACTATCATTCCACATTTTTCATAAATCATACATGCATTATAATTGGGGGTTGGTTCTATAAAAAAGTAAATACTTACACAGTCTACAAAACAAAATGTAGCAGCATGGCCCAAATCTAAAGACCATTTTAACTTACATATATATTTAACTATAGTTATATTTACAAACATTGAATGGTTAAAAGGTTTCAATCTCATTAAAACAATTGTTAAGGTACTTGTGTTACAAGTGGACACAAAAGACTACATAATTCGCCAAAATTACCTCAGATTAGCAACACAACAGACACCATAAAGAGATGATTATATCAAATTTCTAAACATATATAACTGATACAATAAACATGATGCTTTTGGTGTGTTTTAGCACATTTCCTGAAGCAAATGGAATCTAATTTCTTTTGGAGCAGATAGCATGTTTTTAAATAAACTCATTACATATAAGTAGTAAACTTGTGAGACACCCTAATTTCCTAAACCTTCAACCCCTAATAAAGAAACATTTGAATAGGAAAAAAAAAATTTTTTTTTTAAGATTTTTTAAATATGCAAATTTAAAAATTTGTAAATTAATAATTCATGTTTAGTTACTTGTAAATGTTAAATATCAATTTTAGTAAGTATAGTATTAAGTACAGATTCAGAAATCTGAAATTGAATTTTTATTATTTCACAAGTAAACAGTACGTCAATCCAATCTATTCAGCTTATAAACTGTTCAATTGCATATTTGTGTTGTTCTTTTTTTATAATTTTATATATTATCCATGACAGCTGTTCAACTCAATTTAGCAGATAATTAGAAATCGATTGTAATATTCATATGTTAGATAGTATATTACAAGCACTAGAAAATTTTGATAAAATCTAACAATAAAAATAACTTATTTCATTTGTGTAAATGTATTATTAATGAACTGACAATAATTTGTGAGGGTAATGAAAATTTATTTGACTACTAAGAGGAACAGATTTCCCTGTTGTAAATCTTATTCTTTAAATCATAGCAAATATTCTATTAAATTTTTAATTTTATGCTACATGACTTTTTCTATATCACCTCATTATTATAAATTTTTAAAATAAGCTTGTATTTACTTCCTCCACATCCAGCAACATTGAAAAGCTTGCCATTGCCACTTATATTGCAAATTCTTTAGAAGAACAGAATATGGAATCAGAATTTAGCTTTATCATAGCAGAAAGTTTAATTGGAATAACAAAAGATAAGAATAACTTATTTAATTTGTGTAAATGTTTTACTAATAAATTGAAAATTATTTGTTACCATACAGTGTACATATAAAGAGTGAAACACCGTCATTCATTGTTTAATTGCAATTTCATATTGTCCGCTCTTTCTTTGACTGTAATGCATAATGTATGTAAAGTGTGACCACGCAAGTTTCTCACTCTAGTAGGTAGCGCTCTCTTCTTCGTGGCAATTCACTAGCTTTACTGAAAAGCACCCATTTGACTACATGTTAACTGCAGGGAAAGGGCAAAAATTCACTTCTGTGATTAGCCAATCAGGTGGTGAGGTACATAGTTTATCTGATAGCCAGAGAGAAGACGTGAAGTGTTTGCATGAAGTTGTAACATGTAGTAGTTGGCCTGCAATTGTTTTAGTTTATCCTGAAGTTTTATTATGTGATATTGTGTAATTATGATTTTTTATATTTTTATCAGGCTTTGTTATCAAGTATGTATTACCATTGGAGAAAGATCTCTGTTAATTTTATTGAATTTCTTGAAAAAAAATTATAAAATTGTATACATTATTTGCTTTAGTTTAAATAATTTAACACCTATCTTCAGAATAAATAAATGGGTAATACATAAACCAGGTACATCTTCAGATAACAAATGAACAAATTCTGATGAGGAGTTGCAAAATACTGAACTAAATGCCTGATCCAAAAAATAAGAAAATACAATGAGTAATTTATTAAGTATGGTTTTACATTTTGTGTTGTTGATGATGAAGAATGCCCAATATGTGTCATTTGCAACGAAAAATTAGCAAATGAGAGCATGAAACCAGTTAAATTAAAAAGGCACCTAGAAGCTAAACATAAACAACTTCAAAATAAGCATGATGATATTTTTCAAAAACGAACAGAAATCTGAAAATTTAGAGTGCACATTTAAAGAACTTTACAATACCTCAGGAAGAATTATGAGCTTCTTTAGAAGTTTCTTATCTAATAGAAAAATAATGAAATCCCATACTATTGGAAAATCCATTATCCTTCCTGCAGGAACTAAGATGACATCAGTTATGCATGTCAATAAATATGGAAATGAACTAAAAATAATACCATTATCAAGAGATACTGTGTCTCGGCGGATTTTCGAAATGTCACGAAATATCGAGCCAGAAGTCATAAAATCCTATAAAATTCATCTGTATTTGCTTTACAACTGGACGAGACTACCAATATTACTAAAATTTCACAACTAATTATTTACATTAGGTTTATTTTTAATGAAGATATAACAGAAACATTTTTATGGTGCAAAAGTTTGGAAGGAAAAACAACTGGAGAAAAAATATTCGAAGTAATAAATGAATATTTTGAAACAAAGTCCCTTACCTGGACAAACTGTGTTGCGGTTTGTACTGATGGTGCTACAGCATTAACAGGTTTGAATAAAGGGCTCAGAGGCTTAATTCAGAAGGTGGCGCGTCATATGATATTAAATCAATGTATGATTCATCAGGAAGCTCTTGTTGCGAAAGATATGGATGAAGAGTTGCACAACATATTACAAGACGCTGTTAGTTCAATTAACTATATTAAATGCAACAGTCACGACAGCAGTCTCTTTTCAATAATTTGCAATAAGATCGGCTCAGCATTACTGTTACACACCGAAGTCAGATGGCTTTCATGTGGGAAAATAGTACAACTGATATTTGATTTGAGAAATGAAGTGTACATGTTTTTAATCTCAAAGAAACCTAGATTGGTAAGTTATTATATCAATGAAGTTTGGCTATGGAAGCTGAGTTATTTAGTTGATATTTTTGAAAAACTTAATGACTTAAATTTAAGTTTGCAGCTTGAGAATTCAACTATCATAACTTCAGTGAGTAAAATTCAAGATGTTAAGAATAAGCTTAGTCTCTGGCAAACTGAACTGAATAAAAGCAACACCAACATGTTCCCTTGCTTTAACGATTTTATCAAGGAAAATAATATAGATATATTTACATTTAAAAACATCATTTCCAATAATATTAAAAAGTTAAAAGAAAATTTTTTCGAGAAGATTCGAGGATTTTTCTAAAAACGATCTTGGTTGGATTTGTCATCAATTTTCACTTGACATATGTAGTTCAACTCTTCAAATTAGTGAGAAAGAGCAATTGATAGATCTAATTAGTGATTATACTCTTCGAAATCAATTTAAGACTCAGCCTTGCCAAAAATTTTGGTTATCCATGGAAAAACAATATCCCGTTTTATGCAAGAAAGCCATCAGAGTGTTAATACAATTTGTATCAACGTATTTATGTGAAACTGGATTTAGCATACTAGTTCCAATAGAAACTAAATACCGCTCACATTTAAACTTTGAAGATGATATGCGAATTGCAATTAGCAACATACATCCAAACATTGATGAGATAATTAGAAACTTACGGCCACATACATCTCATTAAAGGGCAATTTACTGATTTTTGTGTTATACAAAAAGTATTTTTTTTTAAATTATAAATAAAATTAATCTCAGTCAAATATGATAATTTATTTGATGAAACGAAAGAAATGCACAAAATATACATTGTATTTGTTAACATTTATCAAAAGATCACCAAAACTTTTCTCCCTACAAAAGGGGTCACAGTCAGAAAAGATTGCGCACCACTGGCTTAGAAGAACAGATTTCACTGTTACAATATTTTTTAAATCATAAAAATTTTCAGTTAACATTTAATTTTATGTTCATGATTTATGATTTTATGCTCCATCTAAAATTTTATCAGCCATCTCAGCATATTTTTCTATAAGGACTCAGAACTAACAGTAAAAATAGCCTGTGCTGGGTGACGTAATCACTGAATTTAAAGTGGTTTCAAAACATAATTATTTCACCACTTGCTATATTTCACATTTCATGTAATAAACAACTAGGCCTTTTATTACCAAGGTGCAAACCAGAAAAAAGTTTTTAGATTTGTATAGATCTAGATTCACTTAACCTAGCGGTTAATGCATCTTTTAATTTTTTATATAGTTTAAATTGTGGTGGAGAAAAAATTAGAACACAAATAATATTAAAAAAAATTTATCCAAAGCATAACAAAGATATTATATTTTATTAGTTTTGATTTCACATTAAAATTTTAAAACTGGGCTGCGAACCATAATTTCGGCGTGTCATACTAGAAAGGCGGTGGTTTAACATTAATACTATCGATTTGTTTTGTTTGTTTTTTTTAAATTGGTACTTACATCTAAATTACTAACAAGTTTCTCTTTAGATTCATTATCACTCATATTATACCAACTGCTTCTGATTTGCAATCTTTTCTTTTTTTATCACATCCTAGGTCACCAGTGTAAAGTGTATTCTTAACTACCTACTGCTGTGCAAAAATATCAAGTATAGGAAGCAAATCATATTTTGTAAAGATTGACATAAAAACATTGTATAATTGCATTTATTCACAATAAAAATAATGATGAAGAAATTCACTGCAAAGGAAACAAATATAATCAAGTGAATGTAAATATTGATTAGTATAGTAGTTCTCTTAGATAAAATAAAATTTTGATTTATGCAATAATAATAATAGTATTATTATTACTATAAGCATATCATTATAAGCTAACTCTAGCAATTATTTACACTATAATAGTTCGATAAAATAGTCAATTATAAACTGACATTCTTTTCCTGCAACAGAATTAAAGCATCTTATAGAAACTTTCTTTGATACTTCACTTGAAATCCTTTGTCTTGTTGCCAAAGTAATCTGCTTTTGTACCTGAGTAGCATTATCAGTTCTGAAACAAGCAATTCACATGATATATCTAACATAATTTCTTGTAACACATGGATAACTTTGTTTGGATCAAGGACAAACAAAATATTTTTTTGGAATCAATTCCATAGCTTTAAAATAACAGATAGTCATCCCAACAGCAACACTTACACTTGTTTTGCAATTTTATTTTAGTACAGATTCAAGTCCTCTGATAGCTGCAAAACCACAGACTTTAATAAATTGTTATTTTTAAGTCAACATTCCTTAAAAAAAAAGCTAAAAATTTTATAATTTAGGCAAAAAAAAAGAAAAAGCTTTCCTAAATCACCAATTTATTACTTATTTCCATTTCTGGGATTTGATGCCATGAGCATTAATATTTGAACATATATATTTTCCTCTACTCCTCAACATAAATTAAATTATGAATGTTTTATCTGACATCAATCAGCAGTTCAAGAACTCAAGTAATTTTGTTAAAATCATATACTTTCCTAACTTCTTAGAATATGTTAATGCAAAATAATTTTTAAATAAACCACTTTAAGTAGTACACAGGCAACAGACAAATACAATTACTACACCATACTTTAAATTGGATAAAATATTGCTGTAACTCATTGTCATAAAGAATAAAAAATTTAGATGAGAAATCAGAAATTATACTAACCTGGAACAATTAAATCTATATGTCGTGAAAACAATTCAAATGTGCTGGTCAACTCTTTTTCTTTTTCAATTTTATAAGTAAAAAATTCAAATGGAATTGTTTCTGCTTTTAATATCTATAGAAAAAATATTCAAATTTTTAAAAAAAAATCTTATCAATTGATAAATAAAACTTGAAAATTTGCAGAAAGAAATCTCATTACCTGAGTTCGCTGGCGAGATACAGCAAATTCAATAGTATCTGTTTTGGAGTGTAAACTCACAATATTAAAAATTTCATACCCAGTAGTATCTAAAACAACATCAGTAAACTTGTTTTCTTGAAGCTTGTGAAGCAATATTAATTTTCCAGCAGCTGGGCCTAAAGACATATAATGTACAGTTTTTAATACAGAAATTGAGTATTCATTATTCTATAAATGCAGCCAAAAATGCAATATACTGCAAATAATGGCTTAATTCTAGTACCAGTGCACCCAATAGTTAGTACACAAAATAAGATACTTGTCAAGTATAGCTAATTAATTTTGGCCAACCTAATATTTCTGTATTTCCATTTTAGTTTAGTTTGCTTTGAGTGGCATTAGTTATTTTATCATTGTAAAATTAAATGAAGTGAGATTTGTGCATCTTATTAAATGTATCTATATAAATCATGGTGAAAAGAATATACGAGAAGTAGTTCTAACAGCGAAAAAAATCATGCATGCGGATGAAGTAGCTAGCAGACAAGAGACCGTGCTCACTTCCAAAACAAGCAACAGTACTTTCATATTAGGGACACTATATCAGCAAGCATTGTTTTCATTTAAATTGCCCACACTGAAATAAAAATAATTTAAATTCCTTACTATTTCTTAAAGATTATTTGTTAAATAATAGTTAAATACTTTTATCATAATTTTTAGTATTTTTATTATGTATTTCACTAAATTTTTGGTGTGTTATTTACCTTATTAACTTTGAGCTAAGCATTTGAATATTATGAACTAAATTAAATGCTTTCATATTACTATATTTAGAATCATGAAAAATATTAATTTTTTTTTCCTTTTCTTAATTGATATGTATTCACAAAGTTCACTATTATGGCATTTTAATCAGAGCATGTAATATCTTGCTATTTATTTTTATATAATTTTTCCCTCTGTAAAAAAGAAGTATGCTTTGGTATATAAATTGGATTATATCAATAATGTAAAAATATTATTTCTTTGGTGCAACTTCAGTTCAATATTAGAGAAAAAAGTTTCTATTAGCAATAATTTAAAAGTGAATTTTGCTGAATAATGCAAAGTAAAAAAAATTATAATATAAACTATAAGAAACCTAGAAACTAAATAGAAGATTTACTTTTATATAAAATTGAATTTCAATGAATTTTGATTTAAAAGATTATTATATTTATGAAGAATTATAAAAGATTAAAATGTTTACTTAAGAAGTATTAGATTTTAATTTTCATAATTTTAAACTCATTACTCCTGTTTAAAAATTGCAATTTATTGATTAGAAAAGTAATTAAAAATATTCCAAAACTTATAAAATTTATTTCATTTAAAATTTTTCTTGGTTGAGTTTCCTAATGCAATATAAATTTTTCTTTTTTGATGAAAATTAAAATTTGATGATAAAATATAAAAATGTTCACCCCCATGCTGTTTTTTAAAATAAAAAAGAGTACAGCCAGGTGTAACAGTAACTACTACCATACTGAGAAATTCTTCTCTTATTTATATGAGATACATTAAGTAATGTCTGATTCCTAACTGACACTGGTTCTGAAGTGAATATAATTCCAGCATTCAGATTACAAAGACAAAATACAACACACAAGGCTCTTTCTCTGGCAAATAAATTTTGTATTAATGTATTTACCATAATGCTTTCTTTACATTTTGGTTTAAGAATTTTCAAATGGTAATTCTCGGTGAGAAATATTTCCATACCAACTATAGGAGTTGATTTTTATATAACTTTAAAATAGTATCCTGATTTATGTAAGCAATCATAACTTGATTAAAGAACTAATCCTAATATCACGGCATTTTACTTCACTGCAATACTCATTAAATTACAACAGTGACAGGTGATTGATTTATCATGATCTATTTTTAAAAAAAAATCTAGAGATAAATGGACCTCAACTATATTGACAGATTAAGAATGTTGTCATTTACTATATTTACACACAACAGGGCCCCATGTAACAGCTAAGGTTTGTTGCTTGCACCTGATCGCCTCCTTATAGCAAAAACTGAATTTCAAATTGATTGATAAAGGTCATGTTTGGCCGTCAAAAAATAATTATAATTAATTCTCTATCATATATGTACCTAAAAAAGATAACACAGAATGTCTAACCAGTTCAAGATCATTATGCTTTTAATACAAAAACTATTATGCAAAAGTACAGTATTCCTAATATTTTAGATTTCACTGACAATCTTTTGTACCTAAGAAGGTACCAAAATTTTTTACTGTAGATCTTATTAAAACTTAATCCATAAATTCTTATTGATCCAGAAGACCAGCACAAAAGTGCAATTAACACATATATTTACCAGAAAATAAATTGAACTTTGCAGTGCATCTGTTACTTTTCAAAGGGTTATATTACATGAATAGGTCAAATTACATGAAACCTCATTTTTGCCTATGTTTTTGTGACATTATTCTTGTTTCACCTCACTCGCCAGAAGAGTACCTTGAACTTCAATTTTATAGCTAACAAAAATAGGGGTTAGGTTTACAAGTATCAAAATGTAGTTTTGACATATTTTCAATAGAATTTTTAGAGTTTAAATCCTCTGAATTAAGTATTGAATCTTTATCAGATACTCTCAGCGGTATTTCGAAATTTCCTCAAACTCTTAACCTGACACAGAGCATTTTCTTGGATTATTTTATTTTTTAGAAACCATATATACCAAAAGCAGCAAACATATTACTTCTATTAAATTAATTTTAGAATGAATAGAAAATTCGAAAAATCTAAAATTCAATATCAAATAAAGCTCATTATTTCAAAGGATAGATGCCGAACATGTTCTAGTTGATGCCAAACAAGCCTTAGTAAATACAACTCTTTTGCACCATCTAATTCCTACAGCACAGTTGAGTCTGGATAGATGTCAGTGTTAAAAACCATAGATGATTCTTTTATGCAGATAAACTTATGCAGATAAACCTACAGCACAGTTGAGTCTAGATAGATGTCAGTGTTAAAAACCATAGATGATTCTTTTATGCAGATAAACTGACATAAGAGTTGTATAAATGGAAGCCCATCACTTTTCTTTTCGTGGAGCTGTAATAAAGCCAACTAAATTGATCTACCTATGATAGTAAACATTTTGCAATGTATATGATAACACTGATAGTGGAAAGCCAAATCTTGGGGGTCTACTTGATCTTCGTTTTTAAGTTACGAATAATCACTTTCAGGCCAAAATGGCACACCCTCTGGGTACTCCACTATATTAAATTCTCGTTCCCAGAGTTGCAAATTTTCTCAGATATTTAAACTAGGATCAGACTTAGTTTTAACAGTGCATAAGAAGTCTTACACTGAGATAGAATTGAGGACTTATGCCTTGGCCACTTTTGATGAGAGTTTTGTTTGTTTGTCGCTCAACAATCATTTTTTGCACACAAGCGCTAATTAGGCATGTTGAACTGAAGGCAAGAGCGCGAACCATTTAGCTGCCAGCTCAGCTCACTGGTGAGAGATACCCAGCATCAGACTGGTTGCATGTCTATAAAGATGGTTCTGCTATCAGTGCTGTTTGCAATGCTAACATGGTTGCTTACTCTTGTAACTTTAGCATAGTTGTACCGTTGATGAAAATTGCACCAATTATGAGGCTGAAGACGTTGTTGTGCAAATGGCATTGACTGAAATTGGAAAGGGTAATAAATCTAAATATTGTGATATTTGTTTATCCACAGTCCACTATAAAAGCTATCACTTCCATCATGGCATCCATTATACCAAGGAACCAGTTCTTAGCTGCCAACTTGCAATTGATGCTTTCATGAATAAGGGATGAAATATTGTCCTGCAAAGGTTTCTAAGTCACTGTGAAATCGCAGGAAATGAAATTGCACTCTCTAGCCAAGAATGGCTTTAACCTCCCACAGCCCGATCCACCAGTTTACTGTAAGATTTAAAAGAATCATTGATGCTAGATTAAAGGTGTTCCTTAGGTGCGTTTTAAAAGATTTGGTGGAAAGAAAGAGCTGGAGTGACTTCATGGAAAATACAATTCCTTGTGACCTGAGACAGAGCTGTTGGTGTCATCAACTTTAGAATTAAAACAGGACATGACTACCTTTTAAAATATTTACATAGATTTGGTTAGGCAGACACTCTAACTTACCCACTATGCAAGCATCTTTGACACAACTGGAGATCATTTGATCACATGTGTGACGTAACAGCAGTCAAGTCTGCTAAAAAATTTCTCACTCTGTCTGTCAGAACTCTATTGGGTTGTCTGTCTCAGACTAATGGCAATCATGCCAAAGTCTGGCATAGGTTTACAAAAATATTAAGTACCATTACTTTCACACCTAATAGTGCTGCTGAAAGGTGAAAATCCTTCAACAGCACTATTAAACCAGCATTATACAACAACTCTTTGCTATGTATACTTCAATAAAACATCCTTGCCACTAGCTTGAGGAAAGAAACTTTATTATTGATTGGGAAAAAAACCCTTTTTACACATGCTTTTAAGCAGAAACCATACAAATGCAGTCCTTGTCAGTGGAATCATCTTGATCACATTTCATAATTTAGTACAGAAACTTAACACATAAGTAGTGACAACAATGTGGCTGATGCTCTGTCTTGGATTAAAGTTGAACAAATCTCTAGTTCATATTTGGATTGTGAAGCTTTTGCAAAAGCACATCAAAAAGATATGAGCTATGTAATTCCCAGAGATCTAAAGCAAATCTATTATTCTGAAAAGTATGCCATCCTTAGTATTAGCAACAGAAATTATTACCAACTATAAGCTCTTTCAGACAATTTGTACTTGTTGAGTTCTATAAAACTGTGTTTAATCTTTCCATAATTTATCACATCTTGGTGTTGCAGCAGCATCATAACTCATATCATTCAGATACGTATGACATAACATTAAGAAGGATTTGAAAGGATGAGTCCAAAGCTAAAATACCAGTTTACAAGCAAAATACAAAGACATAATAAAATGACTTTAGGTACGTTACAAGCCTGATGATGATTAGGTACTTTAACAATCAGATTTTCACACATTCACATCGATTTCCTAGGCCATTACTTCCATCAAATGGAAAAGTGTACTGTCTAACCATTGTGGATAGGTATTCAAGGTGAATTTAAATCAATCTTTTTCAAACAATAACCAAATTTGAATATTTTACCATCCTCAATTAAGAAGTTTAGAGGAATGCTTCCACAGAGTTTTGAAGGCTTCATTAAAAGCTAAAAAAAATATTAAGAAGACTGAGACCCTACTTGCAGTTTTATTTTGATTACGAACTGCTCTAAAACCTGATATCAAAACATCAGTTACAGAGTTTACATATGGTATTTCTTTTAGACTGACAACTGATATGCGTTTTGGAATTACATCCACAATTCAATGTTATTTCACTTTGTTGTTACAATTAAAGGAATATGAACAGCTTAAAACCAATATGTACATCTGCTCAGAGCAATTCAAATCATGTACCCTCAGTTGAAGATTTGCAGTCAAATGTTTCTTTGTGTCAACAAATTTGTTCCATTATTATCAAATGGATTTGTTGAAAAATGAAAAGCATGGCTAAAAGTGGATTTATTACAAGTTTAAATAATCAAAGATTTCAATGATTTGTATACCACCACATACTCGTTTATAGGATGGGCAATATTCATTCATCATCTCAGAAGAAAGAACAAAAAGCCACAGAGAGAAAGAAACATACATGCCTGAAACGGAATTTGAACCTGAGACTAACAACTCAGAAGTCAGAAACACAAAGACTTAGCAATCGGGCCAGCATCTTAAATAATTGGGGAAATTTAACAGAATAAATTATGATTATTTGAACTTTTTCAATGCATACCAATTATCTGCTTTGCAAACACAGAAATTTTTTAAAAGTTACTACTATACTATATAATCCAGTTTTATACCACACCTATATATATATATATATATATATATATATGAAATCTTTATTAAATTAGAATTTGAGCAATATATAAAACATACATTTACAGTCAAATTTTGTTCATAATGAAAAAACAATGATACATATTTTTAGTAATAAATATAAGCTGCAATTAATTCAAAAAAGGAAGAAACTTATACAAAAGCAAAAAAGAAACCTTATACAAATATAATGTTTTATTTTGTACAAACTTTCTTTTTTGCATTTCTGGCTAATTAAAAAGAATATGAAAATTTTTCTTTCGGAGTAAACCAACCAGAACCACAAAACCCTGAGCAGAACTAGTTTGGCAATGATTAAAGTAACAGTTCAGCCAAACTCTTATACTGATGTTTCCTGATTTGAATCTGACCACTATGGTGTTGCAGGTAGATACAGATTTTAACAGTTAAAACAATTTTGTTCTATTTTGTTGTCCATGTCCATAATTCATCACATTATTGGTGGTGCAAACGTTTGTAGTTCAGAGTCAAGGGTACACAAAACAAAAAGTACAGTACAAACATTCTACACTGCTACAAATAGGTCAGATGGTGCAAGAAGATAAAGAATGATGCATAACTAACTACATTTGTTGTCCTTTAATTCATGATGTGCCTGAGCAATCCCTCACTGATGTGCACACAATATATCTGTCATCAAGTACAGTGGTGCAATGAGATAGGTGCAATGAGTTCCCTCAATCCCACATTCCCTACTGCACCCACTGATTACAGACTGCATTACAGTTTCTTGATTTATACCACATCCAACACAACCACCGATTTTTCTGAAGAATAATCCACAATCCCTATTTGTTACTATTCTTCCTAAATCAAACTCAGAATCTATCTCATAACATGTTCATTTCTTTATAAAAGGCAAAATGAATTAGCTTTATGTATAAAAATTGCCCTTCTTTAAATCAGTAATTTTTTTCCCTTTTATACAGTGCTTGCACATGGAACAATAGTCACCCACGATGTGCACATGTTGCAGTGCTAATGATTTGCATACCTTAATAACACAAATGCATGATATAAATTCCCCATGGATTCTAGGCTTCCTTCAAGGCATTGCATTTCAGGTGGACAACAGTGCGTGTGTGTGTGCGTGCGTGTATTATAGTTTAATAAACAGCAGATATTAGAAAGCCTTATGCTTTTAGACTAATTTGAAAAATTGTTGCAGTAAAATCTACAATTAAAAGCAAGCTATACATTGTAGAATTTAAGAATATTTAGGAAATATGTATTCCTTGAATTTACATTAAGTTAATTTAAGAAAAAGAATGAGAAAATACTTCTATGAGGATATGAAGTCTATTTGAATATTGTATGAAAATGGAAGAAAAAAATTAGTTATCTCTCATATGAAATAATTTGTAATAATGGAAAATTAATCATCTCTCTCAATCATGCATGTACTATGAATAGAGATAATGACTGGTAACCAACACAAAAAAAAAACAATACAAGATTAAAAGAAGTGAAATCTGTAGTAAGAGCAATATGTTATTTAAGCATTAAGAATATATATACAATTGAAAATTTTTATATTTTATAAGCATGATGATATGTTTGATTAATGATTTATGCACAGAAATACTTTTCTAATAATATTAAAATATTCTGAAAATACATAAGTTATTTTCTTTCAAAAAGCACTTTCTTTTGCTTAAGAATAAATTTCTCTTCTTTAACACTTTATTATTCCATAAAAGTTAGTTTAAAATGATTAGTTTTTATGTTTATATAGATTTTATGTTTATAAAGAACATATTAAAAATAAATTTTGTAATTTTACATTAATGAAATTACAAGAAAAATAATAACATACCTCAAGTAATTCATAGTTTCTATTGGGCTGTTCAGAAAGTAATTTCGTTTTTTATGAAAAAGAAAAAAGTATAACAAATAAATATCGTATTACATTGCATATTGTCCATTCTAGTCCAACAGCTTTTATCATCTTTCTGGTAGTAGTACGATTTCACACTCATAAAGTGGTTGGTTTTTACTAGGAAATTTGATGCAGGTGGGAAAAACGAAATGACTTTCCAAACAATCCAATATTACAACTGATACTATTTAATATAATTACTAAAGGAATAATTGAAAGCATCTGAAGAATCTTTCATTAATATCTACAGCAACAAAAAGAAAAAATAATTATAATAGTTTTGATAGTAATTTATCATCATATAAAAACTTGCCTCATTATAGATTAATGTTTAAATCATTAATCTAAGTGAACTGAATTTAAAAAAATTAATTGAAACATGCATAAAAATCATTTAATATAAAAGATTTATATAATTAAATTTTTAAAAAATTTCAATATAATGAATGGCTAGAAATTTTTAAATTCTAAAAAGCAAATAAATTTCATGACAATAAACTTTATTAATTCAAAAATATCCTTTATATTTACTTTTAAGCTATGAACTAACAAAAACAAAAGAAATTTGATGGAATGTATCAAAGTTAAGTAAAGCTTTAAATTTTCCAAGAGGCATATGAACTTGAAACATAAAAGCAATGTCAATTTTCACAACCTAAAACATCATTTAATATTATTAAAAGCAGTTTATACCTCATTCTAAAATAATACTTGAAATAAGGGAGAGAATTTCAGCAGGCAATTCAATCAAGTTACCAAAAGGTAAATATTATTAACATGAATTAATAAAATGATAGTTCCATTTAATTGATGTCATTAATTTATATTTCTTGGTTGCCACGCACGCTGTCTAGTGGTCAGACTGGAGATAGGGAGGTTCTGGGTTTGAATCCCAGTTTGGCCATGGTTGTACTTTCTCTTTCTGTCTATATACTGTCTTTGTCTTCTCTTTGTATGAATGAGTTGTGAATGATTGCCAACCCTATAAATGGGTTCCTATGACATGTATGTACAGAGAAAGTCAGACTCCACATCAAAATATGGTTCAATTGGAGGTGCTACTTTGATATACCCCCCAAAAAAATTACGCGCCAAATCTGGCACTCCCTACGCACTCTTGTTTAGAGGGTGATGTTGATTGTTTTAATAAATTTATGGAAATTGTTGCTGGGGTAAATTGGGAGGATTTCAAGATTTGTCTATAAATAATTTTTATTAGATAGACGGCTTCTTTTTCTTAGATTTGTTACTCAGCTTCATTCCTTCATTTGTATTTTTTATGTATTCATTGTATTTTTTAGGTATTCATTTTTTTATTTAACGATTAAGTAATTTTTGTTTATTAATTATTTGTATTCAGCGAGAATTCATCTTGGCGAGAAAAAGCGTTAGAAATGGGTATTTTGCTTGGCGAGAAAAAAAGTCACCAAATTTACGGTTTGGGGGGTATATCAAAGTAGTTACCAATTGGAAAAGTGGAGCAGTGCACCCCATAATGCCTACCTAGCTGGAACAAGACAACAACAATAACCTATTTCTTGGTCAAAATAATTAGTTCAACTATACAGATACAAAATACAATTTATGATTAAAAGTACTGAATATAAGTGAAAATAATACTGAATACTAGAGTTGACCGATCCTTTTGCAAACCACTTCTTAAGAACCAGATCATTCTACAGAGCAAGTGAATTAAGACTTGGGTAAAAAAGAAAGAAATTGAAAATCGCCAGGTCACTCTTCTGCTCTCAAGAAATTATTCACTTTTCTATTCTTGCGAAACTGATCACTCTTCTGTTCTTGCAATCAAACAGTAATTCTGGTCATGACCTTCAAGAACTCACATTTTGGTGTGATCACCCTATCTAACATACACTTCATTCTTCACATTCACTTTGAATTATGAGAGCTTATCCCTTTAATTCTAAACAATTTTAGCTCTTTCATAAATTTGCCTTCCTCCACAATTCTTTATCCTTTTTCATTTGAGTTTGATTTCAGCTTTAGCAAAAGTGTTAATAGCAGATGAAGTCATGATATTTCTCTAATCAGAATTTCTGGGTTTTTCAGTAGCAATTATCTGTATAAGTAAGCAAGTAATGATAACGTCAATCCCAGTTTTGATGGAAAACATACTGGGCAAAATTTCAAAATTTAGATAGAACAGAAAAATTCTATATGGTCAATAAAATAACAATAATTATAACAGGCAATGCGGCAAATATGAAATTAGCAATACCCATTTTTAAATGATAATATTTACCTTATTTTGCTGATACTTTAAATTTGATTGTTCCAAATGCCATAAATTATTTATTCAAAAAACAGTTGATAAAGTAAAACAAACTTTAAGAAGCTTTTTTTTTTAATTTTCATCTGGGAATAAGACATTTATCAAGATTTGATAATATATAACTATAAAGTAATAAAAATCAATGTTTATTATTTTTATATTAAATAACTTTGTGTACATTTTATATAAGTTTTTAAACTTAAATTTTTTACACAATAATTTTTAATCATCATCATAAATTAATTATAATTTTTATTATTTTTATATTAATAAATTTTGGATATATTTTAAGTAAATCTTTGAGATTAAATGTATTTTATACAGCAATTTTTAACCATAATTGCAACTACGTCATAATTAATCTAATATTAATAATATAGTATCATGTCATGTTAGTAGTACAATATGTTATATTACTAGTATTAAACTGTATTAATAATATTTTTTCAGATAATTAATAAGGACTTATTTATCTCAGACGTTCTTTATTTGTATTTACCTATTTGTATTTTAATTCTTAGCTATTTAAATGAGTGAGTAGTTTCAATCCACTCAGTGAGTGAGCAGATTTAAACTGAATCCCAAAATCAACAGTTTCCCCCATTTATACTGAGTAACCATTGGAAAACTTAAATATAATTTGCAACTTGCTTGTTAAATAATATTACTGGGAAAACTTAAAATATGAGTAAGTGTTCCTAATTAATTATTTCCTTATTTGAATGAAGTTTATTAATTCAGGATCAATATTGCTACAAAGACCAAACTATTCCAATTATTAAAAAAAATCTTGATTTTTAGATAACTAATGTGTGCGTGCGTTCTTTTGTTTGTTTGTGAATTTAAATTCAAAAAAACTTCAATTATTGCAATTAATATAAAATAACAATATATATTTATTTCTTTAAATTAATAAGATAATTGTGACACCTAATATTTAAATAGGCTTTTATGAAATTGACCTAATATTGATTAACCAGATATTACAACCAAATATATTTATAAAACCTAATATAGACCAGGAGAAAAGTAATTCCAGCTACATATCCATGAAGCTATTAACTTGAATTCATATTACACACAACTCTGCAAAACAATAACCGTCAAATTGGGATTTTTCCTCTTTTTTGGTTAATAAAACTTTATTTTCAGGAAATACATTTTTTTTTCAGATAATTTAAAGAAATGAAAGCAAAAATGTTTATTTTTTATGTATAGAAGTCAAATAAAATTTTATTAACAAATGAATAAAAACTAAAAGTTCGAAAGAAAATTTATGAGAGAACAGAAAATCTGATATAACGAAATGGGATGAACTCCATATTAATTTTAAAAATTATCATATCATTTGTGAGTGTTCTTATTTAAGGATTAAATTAACTATAAAATGTATCAATAATAAGTTAAGAAAGGGAAAATCAACCTAAATTGTTAACAAAATTCAGAATTTTTATTTAAACTGTCTTTATAATTTAGGTACTAAAAATGAATAAGTATATAGCCATGATAATATATATTTAATTTACCTTCAAATAATCAAAGATAGATTAACATAATTAAAACTAATTACATATTTAAACAAAAATAAGACAGGTAATATTGTATTGAAGCAGTTTACATTCCTCAGCAATACATTACCTAAATGTAATGAATAATATGCATTTTTTTACAAATAAAGCAAATGGAAAAATTACATATTCAGGTAGAAAAGGCTTTAACAGCTTTTATAAGAAAATGTTTAATTATAATTACATAAAATGTATATTACAATCAAAGAGATATTTCTATATTTCACCCATTTCAAAATCATTCAGCAGAAGGGAAAAAAATTTATTTAAATCTATAATATTGGTTTTAATTCCACATTTATCAATTTAATATTTTTATAAGTGGACTTAAAAATTAACAAAGTAAATGATTTATATCTTATTCATATCTGTTTTTCAGTATTTAATTGATTATTGATTCTAAATTATGTTTACAATATTACTGAATAAAATAATTGTCACACTCAGCTTCAAAGATTTATAAAATACATCTTTCACAAAAATTTCTTGAAAAGTTGAATGGGAAAATGTCTTTGCTAGCTATAATATTCAAGAATGATAAATGAAGCATGGAATTTCTCAATTAAAACTATTAGTGTACTTACTAAGTAGAATTGCTCGACCACCAGTATCAACTCCCAAACGTGGTATAGGAATATTTAATCCACGGCATGGATTACCATAAGCATATTCAAGCTAATAAGAAAACTCAATGTATATAAAGGTGAACTAGAAAATACATATATTAATATGTTTAGACATATTTACAAATTATACAAATAAAAGATAAAATATTTATATTAATTTTTATATGTAAATTAAAATCCTGCGATTTTAAAAATACAAAAATAGCCAATAAATTGTTAAATATGAATTGCTAAATATGTATTGTATAATAAATACATAAATTCCTTTGAATCTAAAAATATCAGCACTGAAAATGTAATATATACTCAAATGTAACCTGAAGCTAAATTTTGAAAGAAGGTAAGTATGTAAACCTTTATGTAATGTTTCTGCCGCAAAAGATTCTTTTGCCTTATAAAAAAACCATTATAATTACTATTGTTTTTGTATTGTCTGGATGCTAGGATCAACACAATGCTTCATTTTTCAGCACTACAAGGGACTGAAGTTATGGCATTTTGTCAAGCGGGGCCTCCCAATGAGCAAAATGCCATCACTTCAGAGGATATGCCATCTTGAACACTGAAAGTGGATGGGTCTACGTAATTTAGAATCCGAAAAAAATAGAAGTCTTTCACATTTGGCTTGCTTCTCTAGAAGAATTATTTTACGTGGACGGCATTATAACCATAACATATTTACATGCCTCAGACGCCATAGTAAAAATAATGGATCTACAATTGGGTGGGAATTCAAGCATCACAGAATCTTTAAAAAGGATTAATTTTATGGCAATTATCTTTTTTCCAAACTAACCTACAACAGGAGAAAAGTAAGAAAAAAGATTTTATGGCTTTTCTCCTGTTGTGGATTTCTGTCATTGGAAAAAATCTACATATTGAAAATTTTAGACATAATTTTAACAACAATTTAATCCTAAAGTTAAAAGCCAAAATAAAAATGCATTAATTAATTTTGAATTTTGAAATTAACTTGAATTTTGATATGAAAAGAAATGCAAAGAGAAAAATGTTTCATATTATAACTCTATAAAGAGAAGTGAAAGAATCATAACAGTAGAAAATTTCATCATGGCATATGTTAAATGGACAGCATCTAACAATTGAAATTCAGATTTCTTAAATATATATATATAAATTAGAAAATTAAAATAAAAAATATTTAGAATAAAAAATATGAAGAAATATAATTCAGATTAAAATATTAATTTACAAAAAAAATTCATAAATTTCGATTTTTTTTTTTTTTTTTTTTTTTTAATTTTTTTGTCTTCTCAAATATTCTTCAAAGTTCAGCAGAAGAACATTTGAAAATACCTAAATTTCAGTGAAAAGTAATCATCTTTTAAAAATTTAAAAGGTTTTCAGATTCAAAATACATAAATTACTACTGCACATGTAACAAGGTTGCAATATCCAGATGTAAGATAGTACAAGAGTAATGTAATAGTAAATAAAGCTTTGCCTTAACTTATGAAATCATTTCAAATATTAATAAATTCTATTTAAATCCAAGTAACAGCATTTTAAGAAGCTAGATATAAAAGTAATATGGAGAGACTTTTGAAGAATTTGCTCACATACACAATTCTCTATGCCTACCATATAATATTTGTCATCATACAATATTTATAATATCTTATCACAAAAAACGTTCTCATTTAATTAATATTTTTGAAATAGTATTCTCTTACAAAATCAGATGCATCTCAATATTTTTCTTCTGTTACTGATTTTTCTCAAATAATAATGACTGAAATTTTATTTTCCCAATTCATTTCAAATCAAAAGTAGAAGTAAGATACTTCTACCATACATTTTCTGAAATTGGTTGTGTATTTTTTCTTTGATTTAAAATAATTCAATGTTTTTGAATTTTTATGTGTGTAAACTTTTTAACAACAAATTTTAAAAAGTTTAATAAATCTGTTTGCTAATTTTCTAAATGAAATAAGTTAATTGTGTCAATAAAATCGAACTTTTCAAATCATAACAGAATAACTTTTAGTTAAAACTAATGTGCAATGCAATGATTCTTATTGAAAATATCCAAATAATAATAAATGTAAGGTAAACTTTCACTTTTGAAAAAGTCATAACAAATAAAGATGTTAATTATTGTTACTATACAAAACCAATTGTTTAAGAAGATAGTAAAAATATACGATCAATAATAAAATTTCTAAGGAATCACTAGATAGTAAAAACAAGAAAAGCATTTTTGGCCAGTTTTTTCTTTATATTATCCACTAGTTTTAATAAAATTAACTTACATTTGTTAACAGAAATCAACAAATCAATAAGAATTACTGGTTTTACTAAGAGAACTGATAGTTATGCATTTATACCTAATATGCTTACAAATTAAATTTATTATGACAGAAAAATTTGAAAATTGAGAAATTAACTTGCTAATATAATATGTAAAGAAATAATAAAAAATAAAGAATATGAAAGCAATTAAATGTATCATTTCAATACTAGTTGCAAAATATAGTTTTGAATAGTTAGCAAATGCATTCAAGCAATAATGTATATTTTATGCAATTAGAAAAATAAAGTATATATTTTTTAATATTTTTGATCCCCTTATTTTGAAAATACTTCCAAATCTACTTTATATCATGAACTTCTATGTAAATATAAAAATTAACTAAAAATTAGTCTTCATTTTATAAATTGTACAAGGGACTCATAAAAATCATGAAACCCCTTTTCAAACTAACATTTAATACTGCAAAACTTTGCAATAAAATTATGTTTTAAAATACCTGTTGCAGTATACGAAAAATAAGGTATTTTAATAGACTTCTGAAATGTCAGAAAGATGTAATTCTGTTTCTTACTGAAAACTTTTACTGAGCTACTTTTATTTTTAATGGCTAGTTTTTACAAGTTAATACTAAAAACTTTGCTAAATAAATTGCTACATCTCAAATCCAAATGTAAAAATCCATAAAATATATTTTTGTAAAAATAAAGATTTTATAATAGCAGTGAAATTAGAACTGGTTTTAAGAAGCATTTATAGGGTAATGTATTTGGTAAAAATCTGCAAGCTGAGAGATTAACATAAATGGAAACTGAAACTATACAATGAAAGTCATCTAATTTATTATAAAATTCTGTTCTCAACTCAGTCCTATAAAATGATAACATAATAAAAATAATGATTTTTAAACTTAATTTAATAGAAACTTCGGACATGATATGTATCAAAGCAAATATTTCAAGTTTTAAAAATGCAAAACAGAACAGTTACAGATAATTTTTTTTTAACTGTCCTTAAATGATTGTAAGGTATTGAAAACAAAATTATAAATGTTAAAAAAAAGAATAAATTATTTACTCTAAGACAATTATTAATTAAAAGTATGTAAATATATGTACATTCAAAAGCAAACTGCATTTTATTACCTTATTGAATGCCTTATCCTTAGGGATATATTCCATAATTATTAACTTCCCTGAATCTGAGGTGAACACTATTGCATCTAAAATAGACAAAATTAAATTATCTATGTACAATAAATATGCAATATATTATGATGAAATGCAATGATACACACATCATAAACTTATATATTAAGTAAACTTAAATAATCTTAATAATAAATAATAATCTTAAGACATTATTATTTGATAAAAAAGATAAACATATTGATAAAACTTCTGAATAATTGAAATACTGTTAAAAGTGGCTGAATATAGGGGGGAAAACCAGACCATGGAAAAATAGAAATTGTTTCAACCAAGGAACAATTAAATCAGTTAGGAAAAATAAATGACTCAACTAATATAAAAATGGGAAATCATGAAACAAAACTCTTCTTAGTTATGAATTAAAATAAAATTCAACTGGGGTCCAATAAAATACATTAAATTATCTTTATTAAGTATATTGCATAATGTAAATATAGCAATATTTTTTAATTATTTAAAAATATCAAAATGACAGTGTCTAAGACAAATATAAAAACCAAAATAAGCTAAAATTTATAGTACCAATATTTTAATGAACTGTGACTCCATCTATAATAATCATCTTTGAAAAGTCCCAACAAAATAATTTTAATTGACATTAAACTACCATAATCAGTCACATGGCCAATATTTGTCTCAATCATAATTAAAAATTTCTTTATCACTCTTCTACTCCATTTTGGTTGGTTGGTTTTTTATGGCGCAAGGTCCAGATAAGGACAAGCTGCGCCAATCACAAGATATTATACCTCAGTTTTCTTTTCATCCATTAAAAGTATAAAATAGAAATATAGTTAAAATGTACATAAAAAGTATAAAATAGAAATATAGTTAAAATATATATTAAAAGTATGTAAACATACAATATACACATGTATAAGATTAAAAACTTGTATTTAAATAAAATATTTCTAAATCAGATAAAATTCATAAATCCTATGTCTGTTAAAAACGCAAATAAATTGCGATGGGGTGGTTCCCCAAGCAAATCTTCTAATGCTAAAATATTACTATTAAAATATCTAAAACGCTGATGGTTAAAATCTGGGCACACAATTAAAATGTGATATACAGTAAATGGTTACTCCTTTTTGCAGACATTATTATTTTAATTTACAACTCACAAATGCGTGTGCATGACCTAAAATGATATACAAGGCCATTTCAAAAACCTGAATAGTATTTGTTAATGAATGAATTAATAATAGTAAGCTACAATAATGAAAATTGCACACACACAAATACAACAATCTTGTTGAACATTGTCATGATACAGAAATGTAAATTTTTTTTAACAAAGAGCCACCAGTTACATAATATGTTATAGAAATAGCATTTATAAGTTTAACTAAGTTTAATGTTAGAATACATTAGACTTTATATAACTTTTGCAAGCAAATCTCTCTGCAACCAAGTTTCTGACTGAAAAAAAAAGGAATAAAATGAAATTCTGCTAAATAAAGAAAAATACATAATAAAATATATAGAAATATAATAGCTTAAAAACATGCAATTCTAAAATCTCCCTTTAAGCTTCATTTCTTTAAACAGAAATTTGCATGAAATGAAACTTTTTTTGACTTATTTTACAATGTTCAGACATTTAAATGACACTGCTTGGTAATGTGATGTTACTTCCAAATTTCATTGTATTTATTTTAGAGAAAAAGTTCATGAAAAATTAAGTACCATTCTGAAAATGCACAAAAGTTTTCTTAGAAACATAATCGCAGCAAACACAAAGTGCTGGTAAAATTACAGGTTGCTGCTGACCAAGGCGGTTTTCTGTTGGCCACTGCAAGCCACTCTTGGTTATTTTATAGATCACATCAAGCCATTACGTACCTGAATAATAGTGAATGCTGGCCAAAATAAACCAAACCAGAGCTGTGTGATAAGCAGAGGGCTAACAGCATCTGCGCATTGATGGCCAACAAAATTAAGGTAATTAGTTTTCATTGCTGTTAACTTTACAGGCAAAAACTATTTTTCATAAAAAAAACACTTCTTTACGTGGATTTTAAAAATTTTATTTTTGTAACGATAAAAACTATTTTTCAGCAGGAACAGATTTTCATTATTTATCCTTTATACCGCATGACAGTATGATGTCGAAAATTGCAAAGTATTTATGTTAGCCATTAGTGTGAAATGGCAGGTGAATTCAAGGTTGCTTTAGTGAGTGAAAGATAAGTATACATTAATTACTATTGCTATTTTTGCGAGAATAGAAGTTACTTTATAGTATTACACATATTTTAAAATTTCTGTAAAAACATAACACATTTATTGGCACAGAGTTAGAATCTTTTAAAATACTGTGGAGTAAGTAATAATATGTAAATAAGTGAAGAATTTTCATATAAAAAATACAACATTATTACTTTAAATTCTACATTATAATAAAAGTATTTATGTAATATGTTGGTTATTTCCATGAAAAGAATACATCTTCAAATGTTGAAGCTAAGCGTCTGTTTTTGCATTACATATCATACTATATAAGAAGTTAAATTTTATGTTATTTTCAATTTTAACTGCAGTGCTTTTTCACTCATATTTTAGAAAAAAAATCAAAATTTCAAACATTTGGTGATAAATTTTTATAGCAATATTAATGATTTTATAGTTATAGTAAATGATTCAAAGGGTATATTTAATCCTGAATATATACATTTATATGAATATACGATGGTTACACTGAAAATTTTGAGATAAACACAGACAAGAATTTACAAAATAAAAACGGTTTAATTTTAAAATACAAAATATTTTAACACAGAGGACGATTTTTTACTGACTTACTTCAACTTGTTTAGCATAGAATAAATTTTAAACAGAAGAGAAAATGGAGTTGACACGAGAACATTTTTGCGCTATGATTTTCTACGATTTTAAAATAGGATTAAATCAAGAAGAATGCATTAAACGGTTGCAAGTAGAATTTTGGTGATGAATCTCCAGCTTGTGCTACTGTATTCAGATGGTTTAGAGAATTTAGAAGAGGTCGCAATTTTCTTCAGGATGAAGAACACACAGGAAGGCTGCCGTCAGCAGTAATCCTGAATAACGTGTCTGCCATACGAAAAGTGTTAATGGATAATAATTGCTGTACCTATCAAATGATACAAAACGAACTTAACATTGGATCCGCAGCCATACACAAAATTATTCATGAAGAATTACATATGAAAAAAGTAGTTTGCCATTGGGTTCCCCATAATCTAACTGAGCACCAAAAAGAGGAGCGTGTCCAAATCAGTAAAGAAACTCTTAAATTGCTAAATGATGGTGGCCACCACATCATTTCTAAAATTGTAACAGGTGATGAAACATACATACCGTTTTTTGACATTCCAACATGTCAAAAAAGCAAAGTATGGGTCTTTGAAGATGATCCCAAATCGAAAATGGTGGAAAAACAACGTGCACTGAAAAAAGTGATGTATGCCATTTTCTTCAGAATTACGGGATTGGTCAAAGCTATCAACTTGGAAGGACAGTAACAGCAAACTGGTACACCACTAAATGTCTTCCGAAAATTATACAAGAACTTAATATTAGGGAACTAATGCTTCACAATGACAATGCATCTTCACATACAGCCAGATTAACAGTTGAGTTTCTTAAACCAAAACAAATTAAAGTGATCGAACATCCACTGTATTCACCTGATCTAGCTATGTGCAACTTTTGGTTATTCTTTAATCTAAAAAAGAACTTACATGGAAGTCGTTTCCATTCAGAAGAGATAGATGTGGCTATAAATGCCTTTTTTTTCATCTATTCTAAGGAATGAATGGCTGGAGGCATTTAATCTGTGGAAAATTCATCTACAAAAGTGCATAAATGCTGGAGGAGACTACATTCAACACACCTAAAATTTTGTAAGTATAACTTTAAAAACCTAGTTGTATCTCAAAAATTTCAGAGTGACCCTCGTATACGTATACTGAATATTAATTCTTAATATATTGCTTTCTACTTTATAGATTTGTATAAAGATGTACAGTCTAAGGATCACATTGACAATGTCCTAAATAATTATTTCTAAGCTTTCTTTTTATTTAATTTTGATTTCCCTCAATGATTTGAAGTTAAGTCAGCAATTTAAATTTGTTTTACCAACTTATATTTTAAAAATTAAGCTATATGAAGGAAAACATGATTTTAAATAAAGTAAATTGGTAAAACCTAGAATTAATAATATTAGAAGTAGTTCAAGAAAATTATCTGATTCGATTCTAGCATTATTTCTAATTCACTATGGAATTTCAAAATAATGATAAATTCTGTATAAAGAATTGCCTTTTTAAACTGCATGAATATTTTACTGTTTTACTACATTAAGTGTAATTAACTTTCCATATTCTGGATAATTGCCAAACTTGGGAACTATTTTTATTTGTGTGATATCCCTTTTTTAAGTATTTAATAACAAACATAGTAATTGAAGTCAGTTTTGATAGTAGACAATTTTCTAATTGAATTTATTTTGTGTTTATTATTTTTACTATCAAAATTTATAGTATAGTTAAACTTGAAGCCCAGATATTGGATCAAATTATTCAAAATACCACAATCATCTAAAATGCAATGTTTTGTGATGTCCACTTGGAGAAAATTTTAATAATTTTTATGGAAAATAGAATATGATATTTAATTTTATAATCCTATTTTATCAATAATGCATTTACTATTTTATAAATTGATGTTTTGCATTTCATGCATTAATATGCTGGATGAGATGTTTCACAATATTGATCATCAGATCAAAACTTAGTATTTCTATTTGATATTTTGAGTAATTCAAGGAATTGTACTTTACCTTTATTAATTGTACTCTAATTGTAATCGCATTGCAAAATTCAAGGAATTGAACTTGAGTTCAATTAACTTAGTTAATTGAACTCAAGTTTTAAAACATTTTTTTTTACCCAATACCCAGAATGGACCACATAATTATAAACAAAATTAACATTCTGTATTATGACTATTTTCTTTTCTAGCATTCGTAATCATAAAACTATAATCATCAACAACGTTCGTGAAAATTTTCAAGAATCAAATTCCAGGAGTCTGATGAAAAACTACCAGGAGATATTAGCATTCATGTTAAATAATTTATTTTATTTTATTTTAAAAATTGTTCTTAATAAATTTACATATAATTATGTTAATGCAGCATTTTTCAATTATATTTGTAAATAATAGAAATAAATTGTTACAAAAATTAATGAGAAAAGTATTTAAGCTAGAATTATATTTAATGAATACTTCAAAAGCCTTCAATGAATTTACAGTTATAACAGAAAAAATTTATTTAATTAAACAATGTTCTTCACATTATTGAATTATATACTGTATAAAATAATGGGTAATTTTAGAGTTTTTAAACTTCATTAGATTTTTATCCATTAATTTATTGAGTATTTCATGATGTGTATACTAATTTCTTTTCAAATAAATAAACTTATTCAAAACAAAATAAATACAACTATCAAAAATGTTTCCAGGATGTGACTATTTTCCCCATTATAATTTAATAAAAGCAATTCTAAATTTTTCTTGTTTAATTTCAAAATCTATTAAAATTAAAAAGTAAACCTCCATATTCTAGACACTTTTCTATTTCTTTAATCATTCAACATATTTTCACATTTCTTGGTTGTTTATACAAACATAGTACTACTGTTAGAAAATACTAGCTTTCCATCTCTAAAGCTTTTGCTCTTAATTCATTATTAATAGTAAGAAATAAACTGTTATTTCTCTGAAGCATCACAGCAAAACGTGTTTGATTTTGCAGTTAATGTTAGTTAATCAGTTTTCTCAGTTTCTTCAGCAATTCCTATCGTAGATTCTTCAAGTTCATACAAGTAATCTTCCAAACCCTTCATTTTCCTTTTCAGTTTGTCAATTATTTTCAAGAGGTGCTTTTTGTTTTCTTTCTGTTATCAGCTGCCTCTTTTCTTTTTTTTTTTCTGTCTTAATTCCTCTAAATATAATTTCTTAATTCATCTAAATATATAATTTTTTCACTAATCTAAATATGATTTTTACTTGGCATAAGTAGCAAAATTAAGTAGCCTTTGGTAAACTATTATATTGTTGATATTTTCTATGTTTCGGATGTGATCATCTATGATGCCCTTAGCTACAATTGATTGATTATTTCAGCTTCCTACCATTAAATTTTTGTTTACAGAAAATTCACATTAAACAGATGCTTGACTATGAGAGAGTAGTAACAGTATTAGCAAATTAACTACTTTTCATAAGTAACAATAAGTTTGTCTATTTGAGAGAAAGTTAATTTCTCATCAGTACAACCTTGATATTTTACAGTCAATTTTAATGATAGAAACTCTTCTACATAATTAATAATTAAGATTCTTCTCTCTCTCTCTCTCTCTCTTTTTCTTTTAAACTATGCAAAAGCCAAGTCAATTTTTGTAAGACTTTTCCAGAGTCCACTGGTCATTGAAGAAACACTTTTCACCAGGCTTATTAAATACTTTATTTTAGCCTTTATTTCACTGATAAACAAATTCGTCCCTTTTCACGGAAATCATATATGATTTTCACCAAGGAAGATATGGAAATTATATTTGAAATCAAAAGTTTTATATTTAAATATTAATATTTAGAGAATTTTATACAATATAAAAGACAGAGACAAACAGAAAATAAATTAAAATCGACTCCCTGATAGAACCACATGACAATCTTATTGGAAATTGCTTCACACAATAAATTTAAACACTACATCTGGTCTTGACTAAACTGAATTATCATGAAACTATTGCGCTTGAACTAGAACTATATTTTAGTCAACAGTTATGCATACAAAAACTATCCGAATATCGATTGTAATGCCATCTAGTGGTAATATAAAACTCTAATACACATTTTGATTTTTTGAAAATTTTACTAAAATTTTGAATTATTAAAATAAAAAATTTAAAAAATTACAATGTTTTCTAAGAAAAAATAAATATTTCATGGTAAGAAAAAAATTCAACACTATTGCATGATTTCTGAAATAAAATTTAACACTATTTCTAAAATATTACAAGACTTTGCATAGCCAAGAAAAAAAGATTTGCAGCAATTATTAACTATCTTGCATTCCTTTTCTTACCAATATATAAATATCCTATTGTTTCACTTGCTTGGTAGTTGATTCATGAAAATATAAAATGAAGTTATATCAGGATGAAATTATATCATTATAAATCCAATTTCAAAAGTAATTAGCAAGTGCAAACTTTGTCACATATTGCGCTTTGACTTCACAAATTTAGCAATTTCAAAATCATCAAATGCAATGGAAACAATATTTCAAAGTTCATTTATTTGAAGAAAATGAGTAGTTACATTTTATAGCTGTAAGCGAAATTATTGCCTCAGATTTTAAAACTTTATCTTGTGTATTTAACTATATCCAAAGCTTGCAGGAAGACGATATAAACAGCCATTTTGTCAATAATATTTATGCCTTCTTATTATAAACAAACTGATTTAACTTTTATTTTTTTCATCTTTAATGTTTAAGTGAATTGGCATGAATCAAAACTTGAGAAAATACCATATCACTTAATTGCTTACAACACACACAGCAGAAAGTAGAAGATTTATCATTTTCAACTGCTAGACACAGTATTAAAATCAGCAATTTTGTCCTTATGATCAGAAAAGAGCCAACTGTCAGAAAATTTCATAATTCCAGACATTTTAGTCCTGGATTCATAAAAATCCTTGAAAATCTGCAGACAAAATAGCCAAAAATTAATGGCAACCATTCTCAAATTCTTGAGATAAACAATTTCTGTTTTCTGGACAAAAGAGAAAACATGGCAAGCTGTCAAATTCTTGATAGATGTATAAATAGCAAACACCTTCTATGATATCACCAACACAACAATTCTTTTCATTCCTCACTAAATTCATTCTCCCATGGCATCACCAGAAAATCCGTCCTTTAAAAATTTGCTTGAAAGAACACTCCTATTTTTAAAATCAGAAATAACAGTTCTTTTGCTTTCAAGGTGAAACAGAAAATAATTCAGGAATTTTAGGATTAAAATTTAAATTAAGGACTTTTCAGGAAAAAAATTTTTCAAGAAATTCAGGAAAAATATGAAGCCAGGTTCCTATAAAACTGTGCCCTGAATTTTTAAGACAGAAAATCTCACTAGGTTTTCAAAAGAACCAATAACAAAAGTTTTCAAAAGTTTGAATCAGAACTTACAATCCTCATCTAGATGTAACTGCGGTTCAAGCATTTTTCCATGAGCAGCTGTGTCTTCTGCGAATTTTACAACAGAACAGAGAATTTACTCTGCTTTAAAAGGCAAAAATTATCATTAAGTTTTTCAAAACAGATCTCAACTTGAATCACATACAGCAAATTACAGAGATAGGAATACACAGTCAGGTGTCTCAATGAGAAACCCCAATTTCTGCACAAAATGGAAAAACTCTTCTGCAGTGATGATGGGAAAGACACTGGACATCTCAAAATTAAAAACAGGTAATGTCATAAGATAAATCACACAGTATATTATTTTGCACAGATGGAAAATGTCAAATTTGGTGAGAATCCAAAGAAGCCATGAATTCATCTGCCTTACAGTGTGTGAGTGAATGATGGGAGTATCATTTTAGGAGCATGTTCTGTTGTCATGGAAGTGATGCTGTTGATTTGTTTTTGTTTGTTTGTTGCTCAACGGTCACTTTTTGCACACGAGGGCTAATTAGACTGGGACCTACGGCTTAAAGTGGATTCTGAACCACTACAAACATCCATGCCCAAGGTGGGATTCGAAACCACGAACCGTTGAACCGAAGGCAACAGCGCTAACCATTCGGCAACCAGCTCTGCATGGAAATGATGCACTAGAATACCTTAAGGGTAAAAAACAGACATGATATATATATAGGCACATAACAAATTCATATATATGTGCCTATATATATATTCATATATATAGGCGCATAACAAATTCATATATATTCTATATAGGCACATAACAAATTCATTCTGCAATGTTGCTTTTTATTGTAATATTATCTGATACTTCATAGATGATAATACAACTATGCATTGTGGCAGAAACGTTCAAAATAGGTTTGCTGAACATAAGACTAACTTCAAACACCTTCTAAGGCCACAATAAAACCTGGATCTTAAACCCATACAAATATGTGGAATATAATGGAAAACTTACCTGATAGAATTCAAATCCTCCATCTAATTTAGGAAACAAAAAGTTGCATGGTCAATCCATCGTGATTTTTGTATATACACTCCACATGAATGCAAATTCAATGACCAAACAATTAAGAGCTGTTATCCATGCAAAAGATAGTCCAATAAAATACTAATCTTAGTTTTTAATTCATTGGCCCCGGTATGTACTAATTAACATGAGTAAAAAAAGTTTACAAAACATTATGTGCAACATGTAAAATTAAAGTTTCATAATTATTAATGTTTAAATTTTAAGAATACCAGAATGATTCCTAATCCCACATATGACAATTTTACAATTGAAAAAATGCTTAAAAATAATCGACCAATTAAAGATTTTTCTGATACAAAAACAATTATTTTAATCACTACAAATCTTAAGAAAATATGTCTACAACTTTTGAAAAATTTGTAATCATTCATATAACTCATCAATCTATTGTATAAAACCATCATTTATTTTAAATAAGTCAATTCATTTAACAAAATCATTCAAGTAAAGAGAAATACATTTATAAGTATTCAAATAAGTAAAATATAATTTTTAAACTAGTAAAAGAAATAACAAAATTGAGAAAAAAGATTTTAAAAAATAATAATTTACTAAAAATTGAATACCTTTGCTTTCATTGCTGACAGTAAATGATTTCAGATTAGTAATTATACCAAAAACATCCACAGATAGTGAAGTGCTAACACTTTCTGCAGAAAAGTTTACTTCCATTATACCTAATGTATTACCCCTGGCAACGGCAATATGGGTTTGACCAGAAGATAAAAAATTACCCAAAACTGCATGCGTAATAATATTTGAAGGATGGATTGTAAAATTATACTGAGCATAACTTTCTTCAAAATACTCCTAAAAATAAACAAGAAAAAATTTATCATAAAAAAATTAATATTGTTTGTATATATATATGTTATTGTGTAATAAATATGAATTTAAATTCTTTCAGATATTCTTTATTTCTTGATAATATTTTGTTTAGGGCAAATATTTTTGTTAAAAATTTTATCTAAAAATTAGCATTCAAATGATGTACTAACAATCACTACAACATAGTTCTTGTTCACTAAGTTGTTAATGTTAAAATGTTTAAAAATATGTTAAAATAAAGATGATTAAAACTGGTGAAAAAAATTAAAACTAAACAAACAAATTAATAATTTACTTAAATGATTTCCATACAATTTAATATAAAAAAGGTAAAGTAATTTTTCTATTTTCAAACTTTTTTTAAATACTTAACCCTTGCACAATGATATTCCAAACTCCTTTGTTTATTTAATTATTCAACAGACAATTGTGTTATTAATACTAACTTTTGCTTGGCTGAAAGTACACAACAACATGTTTAACTTTGCAATATTGATTTGTAAGTTCTTTCAATTTCTTCAAAATTACTCAGGAACCTACAAACTAATATTCTCATCTATTGCATAGGAAAATTTCAAAAATATCATGAAATCGATAGCATTTACTAACAAAAAATAAATGTTTAAAGAAGAAATTAAAAATTTCCTTGATTTATTCATTACTTTTCAGAATTGAACTGAAAACACCCAGTCCTAGAAAAGAATAATTTCCCAGAATTTAAAGGAGTTTAACAAACTTTGTGTATGTGAACTTTAATTTTATAGAATGACAGACAAAACATGCAAAGATATTTCAGGGGGAATTTGGTAACATGTAAATTGCAAATAATGTTGTTAGAAAATTATGCCAGTTTAACCACTTGCTTTTGGCAGTATTGTTGTATTATAAAATTGTACCTCTCAAAATGCAATTAAGTTTAAAAAAAATTATAGATTTTATTCCTCCCAGCCCTTGACTTTAATAACATTTTTCTTCATATAAAGAGAAAAAATTTTATTTATAAAATTTTGTGTCACAAAGTCATATAAAAGATTAAAGTACTGTCACTAAGATAAAAAAAAAATAGTCAATAAGATAAAAAATAAAAATACTGTCACTATTTTTACAAATAGGGGTGTTGGCCTTTTTGTTGAAAAGATAATAAATTTTCATTCCTTCTCAAATTTCAATAAATTTTTCACTTACAATCAGTTTGTTCTTAAAAAGAAAATTTATTTTTCTTTTCAGTTAAAAGTAACTTATTTTCAATGGTGTCATGTTTTAAATAATAGATTAATAAAATAATTTGGAAGATTTAAAAGATTTTGCAAGTAATGAATAGTGATCATAAAAATTGCTGTTATACCTAAGGACTAAAATATAGCATTTCCCTGCATATATAATTTCATTCTTTCTACTAGTTTTAACTTTGATAGGTGAAATACTAATATAGAATATCATTGAAAGAAAAGTGATAGAAAAGTAATGAGTCAAGCATATTTTCCATAAAAAATAAATACAAAAAGATCAACATTGGTAATTGATAATACTTATAATAATCATTAAGAATAGATCAGAACCCTTTCAAAGATTATGACTAGCAAAAAATTAATTCTTGACTGAAGTTGTACATTTTTTTTAACTAAGTGGAGCACAGTATTTTTTTTTTTTTTTTTTTAATCAACCATGGATATTTCTATTGGTTTGAATCATTGTTTGTCTCATCAATAACAGTTTATTTCAGAACTGATTACATCATTCTACCTCTTGAATTTGTTCATAAACATAATGAACATAAATGATTCACATGTACATATTGTGTACACCACATTAAAAATATTATACATCAAAACATGACGCATCACAAAATTATACAATTTTATACTAGGTAAATACATACAAACACACAATTTTATAAAACTTAAATATATTCATACATTTAAATTTTATACACTTTTTATGCATGATTTTAAAACTAAACAAAGCATCTTTTTCTCAATTTGCATAATTCCTTTAAATAATATAAATAGCATACTTTTTAAATAAATTTTCATTTGAATTGTTTTCACATAGTTTTTTAATATGATATTTATTATGTAAGTAATTCTAATATATTTAATATCTTCTTTTTATGTAATTCTGTTACACATGAAAATTACAGAAATTCTTCAGTTATTTTGCCCTTCCACAAACTAAAAATAACCATTTTTAATTTACAATATATCAATTAATTTTATATGACATTTATAGTTTCTGTTATCAGGGGCGCTCCTCTAAAATATTCTAGAGGTTGAGACTGAAAATGTCCAGTTAAAATATTTATTGATGATTTTAAGCAGTTTTATAATGATTGCTTAACATTATAAATTTAAATTCCTAAAAAAATGGTTTCACTTTCTTTTAGGCCCAGTAAAATTCTGATTAGTTTTCTCTTTTTAGAGAAGTTACTGGTAGCTTTTGTATTAACTATGATATTTGTGTTTTAGAAGCTTTGACTCTGCAGATACTACTTCATTATACTAACAATCTCTCATAACTTTTTACATTTAATACTGTCCTGTAATCAGTAACAACAGCTATATTAAAAGAGCACATTCACTTCTGAGAATCTTTCATCTGTTCTTAAAATAAGCCAGAAGTTTAAAGTTCTAAAAATAAAGTAAGAACAGTTTTTCAAATAGTAAAATATTTATTTTTGGAAAGCTATTTTGAGTTATTTTAAAACATAGAATTGACAATTCAAACCAATTCTGATTATTTTACCCCATTGCAGTGTTTGTACAGATTTTCAAAAATCAAATTCCAGAAGTTTCCCAGGTTAAAAATCAAAAATTTTCAATTCATGTTAAATTTTATTTTAAGGATTGTTCTTAACCAAATATGTAAATACTTATATATATGTAACATTTTTCATTATATTTGTAAATGATAGAAACAAATAATTGCAAAAATTAAAGAGAATATTTTTTTATTTAAGTTAAATTAGATTTAATGATTTACTTCAAAAATCATGAATGAATTTACAAATATAACAGAAATTTTTTTATTTAAATAACCATCATTCATTACATTACTGAATTATATATTGTATAAAATAATGAGTAATTTTAGAATTTTTAAGCATTTTCACTAGATTCCTATCTATTAATTTATTGAGTATTTCAAGATGTGAATAACAACCTCTTTTCAAATACATATGCAAAATAACTACAACTATTAGATAAAGTTTCCAGGATGACTTTTTCCCAATTATTATTTAAAAAAAAAAAGCAATTCCTTTAAAAAAAAACTTTTTTTTTAAATATACAATTTCACATCCATATTCTAGATTTTTCTATTCCTTTATTCATTCAATAAATTCTCCCATTTCCCTTAGTTATATTTAATGTATATATATGTATAAATATATATATATATATATATATATAAACTCTAACGTAACTCTAAAGTTTTTGCTTTCAATTCATTATTAATATTGAATAATAACTGTTTCTTCTCTGAAAGCACCATGGTTTAGTATGTTTGGTTTTTGCCATTAATGTTAATTTACGAGATCTATTAGCTTTTTTAGCATACTTTAGATTTTTCATGTTTTTTTATGTTATCTTCCAAATGTGTTTTTTTTTTTTTTTTCAGTTTTACATTTTATTCAGTTCATTCATTTCTTCAGGAGATTTTCACTTTCCTTCAGTTATCAGCTGCTTTTTGCTGTTATATGTTATCTAAATTTATACTTTTACCTAAAGCACCATCAGCAAAACTAAGTAGGTCTGCTAATTACACATTTTTCACACCACTTATTTTTCATGGGATCATCAATGATTCACTTAACCACAGTTGATTACTTAAATTTTCTATCATTAAATTTTTGTTCACAGAAAACCCACATTCAATAGGTGCTTGACTATGAGAGAGTCTAGACACAAATTAACTACTTTCCATAAATGGCAATAATTTTGTTAGTTAAGAGTATGTCAAAATAAAAAGTATCACTCTGTCTTTAATAGGATCAAACTCCTCATCAATATAATCTTGAAATCTAACAGTCCGTTGAAATGATTTAAACTCTTCCCCAAAATTAAGAAACTTTTTTTTTTTTCTGAAACATGCAAAAGCTAATCTTTGTATGGCTTTTCCAGAATCTGTTGGTCACTGAAAAGACACTTTCCCCCTGGCATATAAAATAATTCATTTCTCAGCCTTTATTTCATTGATAAATAAATTCATCCCGATTAACAGAAATTATATGCTTTTTTCACCAAGGAAGACATGGAAAGTATATTTTAACTTAAACATTTTATATTTAAATAAATATTCAGTGAACTAATACAATAAAAGGAAAACAGAAACAAGTATAAAAAGAATAAATTAATATCGTCATTCTAATTCAACCACATGACAATCTCACAAGTACAATTACTCTCTTAACTTCAAACAAATGAATATAAATACTACTAGTCCTAACTCAACTGGATCCTCATGAATTTATTATAGCTGAACTGGATCTTTATTTTAATTAACAGTTATGAATAAAACAATCTAACATTGATCCTGCTGCGATCTAAGAACTAAAACTCAAATTTTCAAACAATTTCAGTGAAAATTTTAAAATAAAAATTATAACATTTTGTAACAAAAAATAAATGTATTAAGATAAGTAAAATTCCAGGAATATTTCACGATTTTTCAAGCAGTCAAGTCAAAATTCAAGGAGTTGTATGAACCCTGCCTTTGTATATCTTTTTAATTTTATTATTAATTTGACTTATCTTTTTATATTCTACATACAACTTTAGTCTTCTTCAAGTAAATATCATTCTTCTTCAAAGATCACAAAAGGTAAAAGTTGAACTATATCATTAAATCTGAAAATATTGTGTATTCATTTCTACATTTAGGATCTAATGCAAAAAATAAATCAACATTTATCATCGAAAGAAAAGTTTTTAAGTTTGCAGTTGTTTCTTTATAAGCTTTAAGGAGAGATCTGTGTAGTAAATTTACCTGTGAATTCTTCTTCTTCCTGAACTCTACATTTTATAAGTAGATGTACCAAAATGCATAAATTTGTTCCTGCACTTTTGGTAATATAATGAGACTGATAAACTTCAGACTGTAAATCAGTTAAATCCAGATAAAAATAGACTGATGTGGCTTAAATGAATTTTTACATTATTGGTTGACAGGAAATTTAAGATTTAATTAAGCATTTCTCTTAAAACATAATTTTTAGACTAAAATTTTAACTATGAAAATTTTCAAGACAGAACCCAATGAAAATTTAATTTTAAACTAGACAGAGAAACAGAATTTAGAATGATTATTTAATGAAAGATATATCTTTTACTACACACTTTAACCTTTTTTTAAAATTAATTTTAATACTCACCAGAAGTAGACATTAAATTAGTTAATTTTGAATCATACAAAGAAACAGTTTTGAATGATTACTTAAAATTTGCTTTTCTTTATCAACTGCTTAATCACCTGAAAATTCACTAAACTAGATATCTAGTATATACTCATTCAAACATTCAAATTATAGGAAAAGTTTAAAAAATTAAAAATATTTATTTAAAAAATTTTACCTTAGAATATGTAGCACCCTCATAACCCGAAATGTGCTGGGAATGTAGGTATTCATTGTAATCCATTATTTTTCCTAATAACAGAATAATGAATGTATTATATGTGAATACTGCCACATCTATACATATCTGACACAACTCTCAAAGAAATAAAATAGAACTGCAGTTGAAATTTTTCACAGAAAAATGTAATTTCTAATGTAAGAAGAAAAAAGGGTAGTATCCTCACACTCTTAGTTCCTTTCAGGTTTAAATCTTACTTTCAGATTGCTCACAGTAGAATAAGCATTTTGATTTGATTTGTATTTTGCTCAAAAGTCAATTAATAAACATTTGGAGCACTCGTATAATGAAAATACAATATGTACAATATACAATATATTAGATCAGTTAAAAGCAATCAAAATAATTATGCAAGCTGAGATCAATAATTTAATAACAATTAAGATACATTAAAACAATCAAAATATTTTAGGCAGAAACTAAATTTCATTTATACATACCAGACAATAAACCAGTTTTCTGAAAAGCATTTGGTTGAAATTTTAGAGCTTTAATTTGTTATTTTAGAAATGACAATTTGTTAATGAACAGCTATCTTTAAGCTGAGAATTTTAAGAAGTCATAACTTAAAAATAAAAATCAGTAAAATATCAATAATAATATGAATTCTAAAAGGGTTATTACCATAGTATGAAAAAATTATGGAAATTTAATTTGAAATATATAAATTTATATTCCCCTAAATAAATATTATCAAAGATAAATTACTCTTCTAACTTAAGATATCAGCAAAACTCAGACACAACTAAAATTTCAATTTATGAATTTCCTTCACAAAGTTAAATACTAATATTTGCTATTTTAATTACTCAGAATATATATTCAAAATTAAAGCAGTATTTTGATTGTTATTGTTATATTTAATTTTTGTATAAATAGATCTTATTCAGTAACAGAAATTTAATTCAAAACTTAATTTAGACTTCTCTATTATTAAAGCAAAAATTTCTTAAGACAAACCAGATAAATGTCACTCATTCTGAAGAATCTCATACATTGCTGACAGTTGCTTTTATTTGATACAATGTTGTTCATCCATCAACAATGATTAATTTGATGTAAATGTGTCTTTATTTTATTTTTATTTTTTTAAAGTTTGTCAGTAACACAATGTGTTTGCATTATAGGGGAAGAAATAACTGAAAATACATTATCAACACTCTTGACACAAGTAAATGAACGAAAGTTGAATTTCTCAACTTATAAAACAGAATCCCTTATTCATCTAGTTTCAACAACAATTGTGAATGTTAAGGTTTTATTCTTACTTTAACATTGTCATAATCATAACTTAACTCACCTAAACGCAGCTACATTAAAAACAGCCATAATCACAACCTTTCCTTGTATTACTTAGACCATTTTATTCATTTCTTGTGATAATATTGAGATCTGGATATATACTTACCTCATGACTTTTGGTAGTTCAATACAGTTTAAATTTTTAGCACAGATTACTCCAACAGTTTACTAAACTTTTCAAGCATTTTCGTGTTTATGATAAAGGGGATAAGCTGGACACACTCCTACCATTTGATACACAAAATGAATGAGCTAAATCTATACATGACTAAGCCAGAATGGATTCTTTTGTATGATGAGTTCTGATGCACAAAGAATGAGACTGGAATTTATGCAACCCATGAATCTCATAAGATGTTAATTATATCTACAATTTGGAAATGTGCTTTGAAGTTGCTCATAAAATTAAATTTGCTTTAACCTGAAGTTTGAGTTTGCTTTAAAATTGCAGTGTTAGTTCTGATAGAAGCTTAAAGTTAATTTCTTAAGTGTATTTCTTAAGTGAAAGGTGTGGATAGTTAAGTACATTCTTTCTGTCATTCACTCTCTTTGATAATAACAAGAATATCATCAAAATATTTGAAAGTTGAATCAAAATTGTCATTTAAAAATTTAATTAATACTATGAAAAAAGTTTCTCCTTTTGGTTGACATCAAGCAACATTATTAATCACTTTCATTTATACCATTCATGAAAATAATTTTGATTCTACAATAAGTAGCATATTACTTTCTTTTAAAATAAGTCTTCCAAATATTTTCGAAAACTTATCTTTTTAATGACAAAAATTGAGATAAGAACTTGCAACATTATAATTTCTTGTAATAATTATTAATTATCTCTTTTAATAAATGTTTTAAACTTTTAATCAGTTGTTAGCAATTAAATGTTTATTTTTCGTATTTTATTAGCTTTCTATAATGTATATTATAGAAAGAAAACAGAGCCTGACTTATACACAAAGGCATACAGGGCACTGGCCCCGAGCCCCCATACTCAAATAAAAAATTTTATATTTCATCTTAATTTTTCAAATGTTCAGACAGCATTTCAATATATATATATATATATATATATATATATATATATATATATATATATATATATATATATATATATATACATATATATAGTAACAGACCCATATTAACAATATTGACAGTAGATGGCACTGCTGCCCAATATACTCACAACATCAAAGGAGATGAGTGTAGAGATGTGAAGAATGGAAATCGAACCATCCGGTTCCTAAATACGTTTGTTTTTTACCACCCTGGTACTATGTAACATTGTTTATTATTTTATAATTATTAAGTGTTTTCTTTTTGTAACTAATCTTAAATATGTGTAATGTAATAAATGTTTGTTTTGTTTTAACTTCCATTTTCTTACGTCACTACAATATATATATATATATATATATATTAGTTTTAAACTGCACTGGGAATCTCTGAATTTAGGAAAGATTTTTTTCATTGGAGGAGATAAAAATCTCCTCAGCAATAAGATCAGACATTCTTGAAGGAAAATTGTTTTGATAAAACAAAAATATTTTGATTGTAATAACGTAATTTGTTTTGAAAAAAAAATAGAAAAAATCACTAAAAAAGAAATAGGAAGAAATTTATTATAATACAACTTAAATATTAATTTATAAATAATAAGTATTATAAGAACTATTTTTACATAAAATTGATTTATCACATATGATATTGTCACATACAAATATTGTATGTAATTGCAAAATTAAAGTTATATTAGTATGTAACTTAAATTTTTAAACATTAAATGCATTTATAATATCTTTTTGTTGCCTTGAATTTCTAATTATTATTCTTTATTTGTTGTTGTAAAGCTGAGAGTGGACCCAAAAAAGTTTTTGTCCCGGGCCCCGATTAGGGTAAGTTGGGTCCTCAAAGTAAGGCAATAAGACCAAAATTCTATGATGCTCATGTTCTTTTTTACATATTCTTGTTATTTATGATTCTTGGACAAGCCAAGCATGCTATGCTTTTGCTTTACGAATTTAAGTCAATAAGGAACATCTTTCATTTTAATCAGAGCACCAAGAAGGTGAAAAAACGTCTTTGCTCTTTAAATCCTCTGATAGATGGTACCACCAGAGGATCCACTACCTCAACTTTGACATTGATCTGAAGGAGGAGGAAATTTTCTCCAGACCATTCTACCCATGGTAATTGCTCAATGACCAACCACAGGACTTTCAATTTGACAGATTTAACAAGCACATATATCACATGTACTTGGTGGGTCTTTGGCGGCATTGGGAATCGAATCCTGCCCTTCTTGATGGAAGGTGAATGCCCTAACCACTAGGCTACTATGGTCCTCTTTTTTACATTAAGTTGGTTTTTAATCAGAGAAAATAATACCCAAGGTGTGCAATACTGAAAAAAATTCATTTTAAAAAGGAAATTAAGGTTTCAAAATATATGAAGAAAAATTTTATGAGCAATAAAGCAAATATATGTTTAAAATCTACGTTATGATTGGGTGTTAAAGAACAGTCCCAATGTAGCTCATATATGTTGTAGAGGCAACTACTAAAATGGGTAGCCAGATATCCAGGGGTATGTCCAGATGCCTGTTACTGAGGGCTATTATCAGGAGCTGGTACTCCAAGTTCGGGGTTAAGCATAGGGCTAACTATACAACCCAGTAAAAACTTTCCAGTTCAGAAAACTCAAGGTTTTTTGATCACAGATAAATGACATAGAATGAAAAAAGATATGTATACTGGTACATGGCATATGCGTACACTCTATAACAAGGTTGGCCAACCTGTGGCTATTTGAAGGATTATTTGTGGCTCTCGATAAATGTACCCAAGTTCCCTTTTCATTTTTGTATTATATTTTTAAAAATTTTTATCATTCCATTCAAAATGTTTTTTAAATTACTGACAATAAATATGAAAGATTAAATGCAACATTGTAACAAATTTCATTTCTGTCCAAGTTAAGAATAATATAACTCATCGAAAACTGTATGAGTGAATATAAACTGTGGCGTAATCATCTGTATAATCAACCTATTACAGACTGAATTTAAATTTGTAAACGTTCAATGGAATAGAGAATTGACATTGTGCCCTGGAGGAAATAATTTGTATCACTCTTGCAAAGCATATAATTTGTAATCTGAAATGTTGGGTAAGTTAGCTATAATTTATTTTGTAGCATGTAACACGTGTTATTGTTTCAATAACAAAAAAAAATTACTAAGCTAGCAATTTGTGTTGACATTATGAAACCAATCATCCTCAGTTTTCTAATCAGTATCCACCAAATTCTAAATTACAATTAGATAAACTTGCCTCTTTAAAATTAATTTTAAATAAACAATCAATTTTGATTATCCTTAGCAATCATGTTAATAATGTGGCTGAAGCCAGTTTTGTTATTGCTAGTGCAAAACACTGGTATGGAGAGGAAGAGTTTATTAAAAAAATTTGGAAGATGTATTTAAAGTTTTATATCCAAATAATGCAGCATTGTATAAAATTGTTTCACAAATTCCCATTTCGTGACACATAACTACAATTAATACATCTTTTATATAGAATTTAAAAACTTATTTAAAGAACTGTATTGCATTCAAATTAGTCTTTAACAAATCGATGAAAAATATCACAGATCTGCAATTGACAGTTTCCATACATTTTGTTTCAGCTGACTTTGTTGTTAAAGAATTATTAGATTTAGTAGCATTTCAAGAATCAACTCACGGTATTGATATTAAAATTACATTAAATTCCATAATGAAAACTTTTGATGTGCCTCTTAATGAACTTGTAAGCATTGCAACTGATGGAGCTCAGGCAATGCTGGGTAAAAAAATCAGTCTTATTGGGATTTTAAGAGATGACTCTCAAATTCCACAATTCATACGAATTCAACGTAAACATCTTGCGAATCAAAGTATCCTGAATTATAAAAGGCTCTTTGTCAAATTATTTAAATATTCGTAACAACTTACTTACGTAAATCATTTTATTCCACTTTAAAATTCGTGAAATCCAAATACTGATGAGTATTAACTATCCAGCATCTCAGAGAGTAACTGAGAAGTGCTGTCACCAATTATTCACCAATTTTTTAAGAATTATCAAGAGAAGTAAATAAATGGTTTTAATTTATAATATTTAAATTCAATACACATATTTCATACTTTCATTTATATGTTATTTTTAATAAATATAATTTCCGTAAAAAAATTGTTATAATTTTTTTTTCTTTTTTTGCATATAATTTAACTACGTACTTAATTGCGGCTTGTGAAAAATTTCAAATTTTGAAAAATGGCTCAGATCATCCAGGAGCTTGGCCACCTCTGCTCTATAAGGATGGAGCACTTAAAAATTTAGGTCATAGGTTTAAAAATTAATTGGATCAATTATATTAACTGCAAAATTATTAATGGAATTAAAAGTGCCCTGATATTGTGTTTAGAGATTTATCATCTAATGAAAAATCAATAAATGATGGGGTCGAAGAAATAAATGATGAAAAAATTTCTAGGGAATATAAATCTTCAGTGAACGGTCTTGATTCTCACAATGATTCAGATTTAAGAAAAAAATGAAGATATATTGCTTTAAACTTTGATTACAATAAAGATGAGAAAAATAAAAAAAATCGACAGAATGTCAAAATTTCTTCTCGTGATATTACTTTAAAACTATCTGGAAACAACAATGATTTAAAATATATGCTTGATAATTGATTTGTGGCAATTGTGAACTGACAATATTGTAATGAATATCATGTTTCCCACAAATAAATAAACATAAACTATTGCACAAAATTTTAAGAAAGACCATGCAGCAAAAAAATTTCAATAACAGAAATTAAAGTGCTGATAGATTATTTGCACTTTGGAGGACTTCTTCAATCATTACATGTATAAGTGAAAAATTTCTCAGTGCATAAAGAACATGTCTTACAATTTCAATGGAATTGCCTCAGAAGTGTTTACTCTTACTTGATTATAATTTAATGATGTTGCCAATCATGTAACAAGAAGACAGCTTCTAAGATAAAAGATGTCCGAAATGATTAAATCTTACTACCTCTTACAGGTGTCAAATGAGCCAAACTGTTAGATAACTATACCAGAATGGATGCAACTCATGATGTGTTTATTTTTGATTATTTCATATTTCTAAAACCCAACAAAAGAAGAGAAACGCAAAGTGCTGCAGAGTTAAGTCTTAAAGTATTATACAAATCTAAAATCAAAACATCTGTTGTTTAAAATTATTATGATGAAAAATGGCAAGACATTAAGTGACGAAGTTGAAGATTCATTAAATTCTACTAAAAATGATACAGGACACTATTTCCTTAATTAAACAAATGACAAAAAGTATTTATTGATGAAAAAATAAAAATTAATTATATTTAATACTATATTAATAATGTAACTAACAAACATGCAAACTGCAAGTCAGCAGTTTTATAATAGGAAGAAGTGAAATTCTAATATGCTCCTCATCTAAAACTTAAATAAATGACCATTACATCACTGCCACCTGATAATTAGTAAACTAATGCATGCAAATCATGGAAAGTAAACATTCCTGAAAATTTGTCACTTGGTATCGAAAAATCCAAACTCAATGGAAACTGCAAAACGCAAGTTTAGCCAAGTCTAAATAGAAAAATATGAACTTTCTCGGGAGTGACTAGGAATGGGCATCATTTGTTTAATTACTCAGCAATCATTTTTTATACAAAGACTAATTAGATGAGGATCTATGACTTAAAGCGGATTCTGAACCACTCCAAACCCAAGGAAGGACATGAACCTATGAACTGTTGAAGCAAATGCAAGAGGGCTAACCACTGTCTACCAGCTTGGCTGACTAGAAATAGGATTAACATAAACATAAGTTGCCTTTTATATTGATACAGCAGTTTGACTGATTTCCATAAGAAATTGAAATTTATTTCTGGTCATAGAGATTATTAAGAGCACAAAAGTAGGTCACATAGAAGGACTAGCTAAGAAAATATGAATATAATAACACTTAAAATGATATTTTAAACTAAAGAAATATCTAACATAGCCAGTAATTTTGATAATCTAAATTAAAGTTGTGGCTAAAATTATAATTTATATATTTAAGTTTAAAATTTTGCTCTATTTGAATATTAAAGCTGAAGCTAAAGCTATTATTTTGTTTGAAATTTAAAAATATTTTTGGCTATAGTTATTTATTTGAGAACTGTTGTACAAACTGTTTGAAAACTTCAGATTTTCTGAACAGTGTCAATGATAATTTAATCATTAACTGACAATTACATGAGTATTTTAATTTATATTTTAGAAAATTCAAATTTGCTATTTTATATACTAAATTATAAAACTATTAAGTATAATGTAAAAATATTTAAACTGTATTTAGTTTACCTGAGAATTGTAATAACTACCACTGTAATTGTATTATGCTATTATACTGCATGTGTAATTGCTTGATTAATTAAAAATTATATATTTTAGAAACTGATATTATTAACATTATATTTGCTGTTGTATTAGACTGAATATATTTTTTAAAGCATATGGCACTAAATTATTAAAATGTATTGTAAAAATAGGTGCTATTAATATTTCTAATACAGCTTTTATAGCTCAGGTATTCAATCCTCTCCAATATAGAAGGTTTTAAGCTGTACATTACTCTGCTCATTAAAAACTACTCTGCTCATTAAAAACAATATGGTTCATGCTATTGATTTAGCTTTATTGCTAAGTTGTCAAGTAGCACTATATAAAATAAAGTGTGTGTAATTGAAAATTAATGAAAAGATGTTGGTTATTTCCCATTTTTACAGACTAACACAAACAGAAGCACAAAATGCTGTAGAATGAAGTTAAATAGTATAGATATCTAAATTTGTGACATTGGAAACTTGATGGTAAGGATGAATATAATAAAATTTAACTCGTTTTCTGGTGACAAAGTTGGAAATTTGCGAAACTGCATTAAACAATAATACACAACACCATCTCTCTAGTAATATAGATGATGAGTATTTACAGATGAAAACATAAAACTTAAATATCTAATGTGTTCAGCAAAGTATAAAATGTGTGCATCACTATGATAATGTGTAACAATGTGCACAAATGTAACAAGTACTAACAATGTGCACAGCAAAGCTGTTTGACAAACATCAACTGTCTCATATTAGCAAGAACAGACATTCGAATATGACCAAGTAGTCACTAGCTATACTATTTTACACTGAATGATTTTAAGATCTTAGAAGTCAATGTAAATCAAACAAATTGATAGCTATGCATGCTTAATCTTGTGGACTTGAAAATCCTTCTATTCAGGTAAGTCTACTGAATAACACTAATTTATAGATCATATGATTATCCAATGGAATGCATTCTAGTAAGCAACACCAATGATTTGTATATCACCATTATTTATTAGATATTATGAGTCTTGAAAGGGAAATTGTAGTAAATGTTTGATGAAAATGAGAAGCAATATGTTATCTTTTTTAGAAACAAAGTTTCACCTGACAGTTTTAATTTAAAAATGATATTTAGTTTTAGTGAGAATTTTAAAGGAATCTATTGAACACTGTGCAAATTTAAGCACTCTCTCTCCTTAGATATACCACCAAATCATTATAGTGAAGCTACAATGAAGGTCCAAAACTTTTAAGTTTTAAAATTAGCTTTCTATACACCTATGATATCTTCAGAATATTCTTTGGAAGAGTTAGTCTTTTCCTAATGGAAAAAATGACCAATAAGGAAAGATATATCAATCAAAAATTAACAATAAGTTAATACACAATCTATAAAGTCAAACTAATTTCAAATTGTATTATAATTCATCAAACATACAAAAGCTGACCTTCCACTATCAGGGTGAGCCGACACCAATTTGTTTAGGTTGGCAACATGTTCATGTCGCCAAATGAGAATAATAGCAGAATTTAATATTTTGAAACGAAAAACAATCATGAAAAAAGAATGCATACCAATAATCTTTTGACTTGCTTTCAAAAATGCAAAAATAACTTCTATTTAAAATTTTTTTTAAAACAGCATTTAAAATTTCATTTAGGAATTCTGCATTTGGATTGTATAATCATTTGAAACAGCTCATCCAACATGCTATATTATGAAATAAGAAATAATAGCTTGATTTTTTTAAATATTAAATGGTTAAGTAATAAGATTATAAAATTAAAAATATTCTTTTCTTCATAAAATGGATTAAAAGTATCTTGAGATGGACGTCAAATAACTGCATGTTATATAACATGAGGTGTGTTTTGAAATATTTTATCTCATATTTTGTTTCAAATTGAATCATTACTCTACAAGAATAAATTTCAATAAATAATAATATACATAGAATAATGGTAAAATATATGTCTACTACCAAAATGGTCAATTTCAATCTCTATTTCAGCTGTAAAGAAATACTCATCTAGAAACCACAGCAAAAAAGAAATCCCATCAAATAAAAATGGTCACCAACTTTGACAATTAACTGGGTTGTGAAAGATTTACCAATACAAAAGTAAAATATGTGTGTGCACTATTATTAAGCAATCCAAATCCTAGAATCCATCACTTAAAAAGGTACAGCAAAGAAAATAAACAAATTTTATGACAAAATATAAAATAAAAATGATACTAATATATTTAATGAATAATCTATTGAAATATATTTAATAATGGAAGTCTTAATGAAAACAGGTTTATGAAAAAAAGGTTACACACATATAGTATTTAAATTGACTGATTTCCTGTTTCGTTCAAAATAATAAAGACATATAAGAGTTTAATTATTAGGATTATAATGACTGAGATTGTTAGCACAAAATAATAAGAACGCATTTAAAGATTCAGCCGAAATCTACAGTACTATATTGTTATTGTTATGACATGTCTGGAACTGGTTTCTCGTAGTTAGTTGTCAATTCAAAAATGGTAAACAAGACCACTTGAAACAAATTTTAAACAAATGTCCAGTAATACATTTAATGAAATTAAATAATAGAAGTCTTACTAAAAAAGCAGTTTGATGAAAAAAATTATACGCATATACTATTTAAACTGACTGACAGATCCATGTTTCTCCCAAAATATGAAAGGCATTAATCAGATTCCTTTAAAAGCATTTAATTCATATGATCATATTGACAGAGATTGTTAGTGCAAAATAATAGCAACTCTCTGCTCGAATCTTCAGTACAGCTCAAACTTTACTCGGAATATGTCCACAGAAAGTAAAGAATTACAATAAATGTGTCAGCCGCAATCCGCAATGCTGTATTGTTATTGTTATGTAACTAGGGATGGGGGAAGAAATATCTGTAACCAGTATTTCGTAATCAGTATTTTAATGTAACAACCTGTAGTTAGTACTTTTTCCAAATACTCGGTACTTACAGTAACAAAGTTAGCCCGGACCCGACTAACTTCAACAGTTGCAGGTACAATGTATATGACTGGAAGTACCTGTTTCAAAGTAATCAATGTGACTGTTATGCACTCAACGGGAAGTAACTATTTCAAGTAGAGAAGAGGAGACATGACAGAGTGTATACGTGCTTGTTTCAAAGTAATTAATGTAGTTAGTGTACTTGACTAAATGTAACATGTACACAAGAGCCAATGATTGTGGTAGGATTAATTTGGCAATCACTTCTTATGAAAGGGAAGCTGGGTGTGAGAAGGGAAATGACTGTTGGTTTAACTGGAAAATAAAACAGTAATTCTTGGGACTTGGAAGATCTCTTTGGGTTGGAGAAGGAGGCATAATGAATTTCTATAGCGAAATGAATAAAATGAGCATGGTCATTTGTTTGGTTTTGGTTAGTAAAATAAACGAGTTGGGAAAATTTATAATCGCGGTACATTTATTCAGTGATTATCAATCTTTTTAAATACTATATACTTCAATTGTTACTTTTCTATTATAAGTATTTTTTTATAATGATTCCCATATAAACATATTTATTTTTTAATTCAATCATGCTTCATTTTCATTAAATTTTACTATAAATATGTAGAATTTAAACTTTTGGAAAAAAATGTTCTTTTGTATTTTTTACTATTAGATTAATTTGTATTCATTTAATGACAATGTTTATTTAAATTTAATAAAGGTAGTTTATTCGTTTTAATTTAGAACTTTGAAATGAAAAATAAATGCTTAAATCAAGTCAATTTTTACTTTTTATCGTTATTAATGGCATCATATGTTACCGTCCTGTCTATTTCTAAAACTATGTCTTTATGTAAATAAAATATATGTATTTCTGTTCCTCAATTTTGTACTAAACATTACATTTTACATTATAACATTTAGATTGTGAGTGAAACTGTTTTGTATTTTTTGATATTTCATGAATTTTTAGGCAACTATAAAAGTTGCTCTAATATACAATGATCATATTTGCTTAAACATTATTAATACAACTTTAACTTCCAAGTTACGTTATTTATCCATAAATTGTTTACGATTCAGAAAATTGAAACAAGATATAAGAGATAATGCAATTTTTATCTCAGAAAAATCTGATTTATCTACTATGTAAACATTTAAATAAATGAACTTCTTTTATAAGAAAAATTATTATCTATTATGTATCAACAAATTTTACTATGATTGTTCTGTTAATGTTTAGTAAAAGATAAATATAAGGAATTTAAGTTGATTTTTATTAAAAATTAATTACTGTATTTTCTAAGCAAACTTTACAAAAATATCTTTATAGTTGACTCATCCTCCCCCTTTACGATTTATCGTAATTTATTTAACAGTTAACTACAAAAATTCTTTCATATAATAGTAAAATCGTACTAAATTCAAATAAAAAATTAAGCTGATTAGGTTGAAAAATAGAAATTATATTATCTCATCCAAATTTATATTTTAATTAACATTGGAAATCTTTGAAAACAACAATGGAGTAATTTGAAAGTTTACTTAGAACAAGTATAAATTCTGAAAGCAAATATAATAACAAAAGGTTATGATTTGTTTATATTGAATGAAATATGCTTATGAAAATTTATAAGTTCAAAATTTTTCACAGAAAAGTTGTTTGTAGAGGAAATAACTTACATTTATTTGCCTAACACTAGAAATTAAAGCGTTGCAGGAAAGAAGAAAAAATTGCAATTAATAAAATGTAGTGTAAATAAAAATAATTATTTTTTTTGATTATTATATAATTTCTTTTTAATAACATTTAAGTGAATGCATATTTATAAATGAAAATGGTTTAAATTAATTTTCATGATATTAATTAGTTTTATGAAATTATATGAAATATAGATTTAATTTTAATTAATTATTAATTTATTTAATATTAACTTAGTTTTTATTCAATTTATTTATAAAACTAAAAAAAAAAAAACTTTAGCATTATTTTTAAATTCAATAGATGGCAGCACTAAAGAAAATGTAACAAGTACAATGTCTAATCGGTAAAATACTTGTTACTTTAAAAGTAACTGTAATCAGTTCAAACCAGTGTTAAAGTAATCAGAGAACCGGATTCTTGAAGTTGTTAATTCAAAATCGCTTAACACAGCCAACAGTACATAATTTTAAATCAATGTAAAGTAACCCAACTACCACCTGAGCTGTGATTAATATCCAAAATTGCATGCCAATTTACATGCTCTGTTTAGTATGCAACTTCAACGGTAAACTATTCAGACACAGAATTATATTTAACTGTGTGTGATTACTACTTATATTTATTACAGCCATTTTTTGCAAATTTCTAATTTGTTTCTTATATTATACTTAAGCTAGCATGGTGGATATTACGTAATCAATTCCATAGTGAATAATTTTATCAGCGAAATTTCAATACCACGAAGGTCAATATGCAATTTTTCTGTTTCATTCAAATCTACTAACTAACCATCAATTAATAAGAGCAATGTTAAAGTAATCATACTATATTAAAACAATGAAGCAGTTCTGAGGAAGTTATCAGATAATACAATGGCATTTGAATTCTTAGTATTTTTCATTAAAAATTAAATATTTTTCCTGTGAAAAATGCTTATATTCACTAGAAAGCTGCATTAAAATTGCTTAAAAACTCTCAATCTTTTTTACATACTGTTACAACACACAAATTAATTGTTGGGAATTAAAGGCACTGTGCCTTACTACTAATCAGCCTGGTTCTGAATAAGAGTTAAAATAAAATGTATTCATATGAAGAAAAAGAAAATATAAATTTGAAAGCCTAATAAAACAGAATAAATATTAAACATAAAACTTCATAGTTAATATCAAACGTATCTTAAATCTTAATATCAGATACTTAAACTTGAAAACTGTTATATCAAAAGCAAAACTTATATCATATCCGTTAAATTTTATTAATCCCTGTGCATTAAAAAAACAAAAATGGAGTATTCTTTCGCTTACAGATTCAAAAGTTTTATAGAAGATTTATATAGTGATATTAAATATATTGCACATACAAGAGTCATCTGCATGTGTTTGCATATACAACTTACCTTTGCATAAAATACAGCTGGTTACGAAATTTGGCACTTGATTTACAAAATGTTAGTTTATATAATACAAAGTGTAAATAATTTGCTTACAACATACTCTCATGCTTTGGCTTTAAAGACAAAGCTTAAAATTACCTTTATGCTTTTATATTTAATTGAAAATACATTTTATGAAAATATTCAAAATATTAATTACCTAAATCTATCTACATAGTAATAATAAAAGAAAAAAGTCAAATTATAAGTCTAGTTTTTTTTTTTTTTTTGGTTTAGCTATCTTTCTTTTTTTTTCTGTCACGATTATTTCCTCTTTTTCATTTAAAGGTTCAAAAATTCATCGTTCCTGACAAAGATATTGAAGACTTCTTGAAAATTTTATTATTCGAAAAATTTCTGAAAATAGATGACGAATTTAATCCAAGCATTGCCACTGACGAACCCTGGACAGTCACCTTTTTGTGGATTTGCATGCCGTTCGTCCACTATTTTCTGAAGGTAACAATAGACGAAATGTTGAACAAGGAATGGTAAAATCCTTGAAAGTTAAGCCCTTTAACCTCAGAAATTAAAGGGGTAAAAAAACGCTGAGAGTTACACACACATAAAAAATGTGTATACAACTCACTGCGTTTTTTTTACGACACACAATTAACCAAATTTGAAACACGTTCGATATTTCTCTTGTACGTTTAGCTCACTTCGATCAGACGCTTGAATCCATTTCACTTTATTCATGGAACTTGGGAATTCCATCAATTCAAATGTTTAATGGACCGTCATTTGGAGAAGATAATAAAGAGACAAGCGATCTTAAACGGACAAGCACATCGCAAAACGTTCCACGTTGTTCCTGTTCACAATGAAAATGACACGAATGGCTTTATACTCATGAGATGAATACAATTTCATGTGCCTGATCAAATCTAATGCCACATTTATCTGAGCCGTTTTGTTGAATATTAAATTCTAGGATAATGATAATTCTATCGACCATCATAAAAAGCACACTAATTTTAAAACTCAAGAATTTCCATGAAACTGGATCAACTGATATTTTCTTCAATTCACGGACCGAGACCAGTTCACTTTATTCATGCTTACATAATAATGAAGACAATAGACTGTTTCAACTGAAAGAAGGCTCTGAAAAAAATTAGAGAAGAATCACAAGCTCACACAAGTAAGAAAATCAAAGATGTTGGGACCAACTTATTGATGGACTCTCTCGGAAGACTTCTAATAATAAAGGAATACGAATACGCGCCGAACGAACAACTGGAAACATGGAATTCGTACTCATTCTCAACATGGCAGAAACAATATGAGCTACAAAGAAAGAAGCTCGTCTAATCGAACCAGTGACCATTGACAAGAATCAAGGGACACGAGCCGCTCGTCTAAAGACGAAGCGTGAAGACTATTTACAAGGGCTACGATATGCCCAAGTATTGGAAAACGGAATGAAAACAATGTTTCGGAATTACCCGCGTCATTGCGATTCACGATATTTCGCTTTGCCAGTCTTTATACATGAATACGCAAAGCTTTTCTCGCACGTAATGTTTTCATTACACAATTTCCCATATGTTCCTTCACAAGTTACGGTGAAGTACAAGTTACAAGTACAAGTACAAGTTACAAGTTACAGCAAGAATCAAGAGAAACGAGTCGCTTCGTTCAGATTTGTATCGTTGTATGCCCAAGATTTGAAAAATGGAATACGAATGATGTTTCGGAAAGACTAAGAAATGAAAAGAATGTGGAAGGGAATAAATATATATCGTGAGTATATAAATAAAAAAAATTTTTTTTTTTACTTATGTAGTTTACTTTTTGATTGAAATTACTTTTCATTCTTCTTCCAAGTCTTTTTACATTCCGATTCTTCTTATACGTCTTCCATGCTTTATTCTTTCTTTATGCTACGCGTCCACTGTTAGAGCGATTCCAATTCTACACTCTTAAAAAAATCGAGTGAATTTCACTCAGAAGGAGTGAAATTTCACTCTTTCATTTTCACAAAACTGAACCAATCTTTAAGATAGAAATTCACTCTTTTGAAAGATGCGGGTAAACCACTCCTTTTAAGGAGAGAAACAACGAATCACTTAAAGTGGTAAATTAGATAGAAAAAAGAGTAAATTTCAATTTTTTATAGAAGTATTGCTGATTTTTTAAACTTGGCAATTTAGTGCAGAAATTAGGTTTTTGAATTCTTTATTTTACGGATTTATTTATTTTTTTTTTTTTGACAGTTACAATATAAAGATATTTGATTTCTTCATTCAATAATATAACAGTACAATTGAATATGACATTTTAAATGATTTGGATAATTATAGTTGTTTTTAAATTACATGCATTATGAAGCAAATTGTTCAGTCATTTATTACATTATTTATATCGATTTAGTTTTACGTGTAAGTGTAGTACTCTCAAGAAAAAATCGTCACAGTACTTATTTTTCAGTTTAGTTTACTATGGACCCATTAAGTACAAAATTAATTTTTATACACTTTACTAGTGCAACAAATTGTACACAATTTAAAAAATACTTAAGTATTTTATATAAGTAAATATAATTTAAGTTCTTTTGAAAAATAACTTATTTATAGTATAGGTAAATATTTATTTTTGAATATTGATAATATGCATTTTTGAAGTCACAGGAGGATAAAGACAAATATTTAGATTAAACTGTTGAACAAAACTGTCTTATATTTTGCAAATAAATCTTGTTTTATGATATATTTTTCCAAGTTTAAACTGAAAATAACTTCATTTAAATTAAGAATGAAATTAAAAATAAAATGCAAGATTATACAAAAAACATTTATTCAATTTTTAATACAGAAAAAAATTAAATAAAAATATGTATGCTGAAATTCTTATGTTTATGATGTCAAACTAATACCGGAGCTTGACAGTTTTATCGTCAGTTTAATAAAACAAAATAGGAATACTATTAAAATAAGAATAAAAAAGATAATATGCATTTTAATGCTTGTATTTTGCAAAATTTAAATCTTGATCGATTACAGTAAGAATGTGTAGTTTAAATTAAAGTCTAAACTGAACCATTTTTTAATTTATATATCATATAGTCCATGAGAGTATAAAATACAGTTAGTTTAACATCGTACTTAAAATGAAACACAGGATGGCATTTATATAAAATATTGAACGCTTTTAATCTTGCATATCCGACATCAATGTTTTTGATCACAGCAAAGCAAGAGTATTTGATTACTTTTGAGAGTTGTTCTTTTTCTACAAATTTCTTCACCTAATTCAGAAAAAAAAATAACTAAAATTTTTATAATAATTGTATTCTCATTAAAATGTCTATATAAACTTTAATACCAAAAAATTTCATAAGAATAATACTTCAAAAAAGATAAAGCCTTATTTATTAAAATACAAAGCTGCAAGAAATCAGATATCTACATAATTATATTCTGTTTTGGAATTATATTCAGCCTAAAAAACATTATCATCCTGAATTCTCTCGTATTTTTTCCATATTATAGGACAAATTTTTGAACATACAATAATATTCTAGGAGCATAGAATGCAGGATAATTATTGAGAAAACAGTCAACCTCTTTATATCAAATTCTAAATATATCTGTAATAAAGAGAATAATCATATATATAAATTAATAGAACTTTTTATTGTAATTTGCAGCAAGTGTAATTTGTTAAAAAAATGGTATTATCATTAATTAATTAATTAAAACGTAGTAACTTAAGTTAGTAAATTAATAATTATCTAGTAGTTTTTGAAAATTTTTATAAGAATGTGGCAAAAATGATAAATTATTGATATACAATTAAATAAATACAAAATAATTTTGGATTTTTTCTTTGTTATGGAATAGATATAGCCCTTATCATAATATACAAAATGGATTTTTAAGCATTAAATAAAAATATATACATGCATACATAAATTTATTTTTAATGTTAAAGCATATAAAATCAATCAACTATAACTGAAAAACAGGTGAAACTAAATGAATAATTTTTTTTATAAATTACAACAAAAAAATTTTGAAACTATGCTTTTGTATCACAGATATTAATATTTAAATACATTGCAAGTAAAATGATTGTTGGCGCCTGCGAGTCCCCTTGAGTCATAAGAAAGAAACCGGTAGTAGCCATTGAGAGTGGAAGAAATAAAGTGTGTGTTTTATACAATCCTTGATTGAGTATTAATTGAGTTAAAAACTGAGCTATTTTACATTGGTCATAGTCGAGCTGAAGAAAACCAACAACCTATGGATCTATAGATCTATATAATGGCCATGAGTGATAAGTTACACCTCTGCTGAGTATCGTCAACGTAATTGAGGTATGTGACTGAGTAATTTACATGTTCTAAGAATAGATCTTTATATATATATTGAAGTATTAATAACTATTCATAATGCTTAAAGGCGTAAAAAAATAGGATTTGATATTAATTGCTACTGAGTTAGGAGAATATGTCAATGAGAAAATGATTGTTTCAGAATTAAGCAGTATTACAAAACAAAACCAGAAGTACGTGACAGAGAATGAATCCGTTGTAGAATTAGCAAATACGATAATTGAAGAGCGAAAGACCGATGAGTTGCGGCAACTAGAGTTAGAGAAAACTAAGCTCAAACAGAGAAAATCTGAAGAACTTCAAGAATTAGAATTAGAAAAAATTAAACTTGAAAGAACGAAAATGGAATTAGAAATTGCTCGCGTGAAAGCGGAATCCAAGTCAAATTCAGAAGGTGAAAATGTTGATAATAATCAGAGTGAGTCTTTACACTCTCTTATAAAAAGTGTCAATACTTTAACTATTAAAACTCCTAGTAGACCTGAGGGTTGGAGTTATTTTTTTGTATCTTTAGAAAGGGCCTTTATTTCAAAAAACGTCCCTGATAAATACAAAGCGGAGATTTTGTTAAATTTGGTAGGGGAAAGGGTGACTAATGTGATAACTTACATAAAGGATGACGAGTTAAATGAATATTCTAAAGTAAAAACAATTGTACTTCGAGAATTAGAGCCTACCCCTCAATCATGTTTAGAACATTTTAGGAAAGCCCACCGCCAACCAAATGAAATATGTACAATTTGCATCGCGATTAACGACGACCTGGGAATATTATTTACAATTGAAGAAGGTAACAGATTTTGAAACTCTCAAAGATTTAATTGTGTCGGAAAAAATATGCCAGACCTCAGATAGAGAAACTAAGTGCCATAGTAATATGAGACAGGCTGACACATAATTTAAAAAACCCTCTGAATTAGGGAAAGAAATTGATTTATATTTTACTTCCCAAGGTAAGACTTTGGTGGGAAACTCAAAGTTTAATTAAGTCCGAGTCAAAATACACGTCGAGAGTTTTCCTTTCGGATGTTAAAAATAATAAGTGTGTTTTCTCATGTAATAAGAATCACCCCATATATAAATGCCGTAATTAATAAAAATATGTCAGTAAATGAGCGTATTGAGTTTGTAGAATCAAATCACTTCTGTTTTAGTTGCTTGGGGAATAATCATAGGGTAACGACTTGTGAATCAAAACATTCGTGCAATAACAGTAAGCGGCGTCATCATGCCACACTTCACTTTCAGTCAGAGAAAAAAATAAGAACGTTTATCGGCACCTAATGAGAATGTAAATACTCTCAGTGCGAAAGTGAATTCTTCCCCCTCCCCCACAGCTTTAAAATTCGTCCCTACTAGTAATAAACTAGAGCCACGAGGTCAGTTTCAAAATTTCTTGGCGGCGACTAGTTATACTTTGTCAGCCAATTCGAAGTCTGTACCACTTAGCACTTTTATTTGTTTTTTAACCGATGACATGGGAAATGTTTTACGCGTCGTGGTTTATTAGACGTTAGAACCAGTGCTAATTTTTTGAATAAGAGTTGCGTTGACCTGCTTAATTTAAGAAAGGAAAAAATAAATATTGGAGTTTCAGGATTAAATGGAATGTCTCTGACAATTAAATCTAAAGTTATTGCTACGATTGTTAATGATATAAGACATTTCAAATTAGATTTAAAATTTTTGGTTGTTCCCAGTGTTACAAATTTGACCCCTTTAAGGCAAATTGATATTTGCGTTCCAGAATTAAAAAACATTAAGTTATCGGATTCGGGATATAATGCTCCATGTCAAATCGATTTAAATCTGGGAGCAGAGAATTTTTTATGGACTATTAAAACCTGAGAGAATTTACCCTACTAATACTAAATTAATTTTATAAAACACAGTATTCGGATTTGTAGTGAGTGGTAGCGTACCAATAGTAACTGAGATTAATGTGGGCTTATAAACGAGGGTGCCGACTTAAACAAAATTATGCGGAATTTTTGGGAAATAGAACAAATTGAAGAAACACAGAAATTTAAAACTGTTGAGAGAATTGAAGCTAATAATCATTTTATAAAAACTCATAAAAGGGATAAATCAGGAAAATTTGTGATAGAGATGCCATTTAAAAAAGATCCGAAATTACTGGGAGTGTCTAGAGAGATTGCAGTCAAAAGATTAAATTCCTTGTGGAACAAGTAAAAAAGAATCCAGAACTTCTGGCAATATATCATCAATTTATAAGTGAATATGAGTGCTTGAACCATATGCAAGAAGTTTCTATGACGCAAGAACCTGAAATGGTCTACTATTTACCTCATCATGCAATTTATAGATCACAGAAAACGAGTACGAAACGTAGAGTTGTGTTCAACGCTTCACAAATTACTTCAACTGGTGAGACATTAAATTCCATACAGCTAAATGGTGGTGTAATTCAAGATGATTTATTTGCTATAATATTGAGGTTTAGAAAACATCTTATTGTTTTTACCGACATTCAAAAATGTATAGAACGATTTTGATTGATCCTGCACAAAGAGACTTGCAAAAAATTATATGGAAAAATAGTAAGGAAGCGAATATTAAAACGTATCAATTATGCACAGTGACGTATGGAACCACTAGTGCTCCATATTCGGCTCAGATATGTCTTCAACAATTAGGTACTGATGAACAACTGAAATTTCCATTGGTTTCTCAAGTAGTGCAGAAGGATATGAACATGGATGACATATTGAGTGGAGAGTCAAATTTAGAAAGTGTAAAGTGTCTAAAGCAAGAATTAGCTCAAATATTTAAAATTTGTGGTATGGAACTACATAAATGAAAAAGTAACTGTCCAGAGTTAAAGGAATTTTCTGAAGATTCAAATTACTATAGCTTTGATCATACAAAAACATTAGGGTTGCTATGGAAGGCCAAAAGTGATAAGCTTTCCTACAATATGCCCAAAAAAGATGCTTCTATGGTAACAAAGAGAGAAATTTTGTCCATAATTGCTCGCATTTTTGACCCACTTGGTTTGATAGGATCTGTGCTTACAAAAGCTAAGTTTTTATTCAACGTCTGTCTAGGTTATCAATAGACTGGGATGAAAGACTGCCATCAGACGTACAATAATGGTTAGTTTTTTATAGGTTGCGTGATATTAACTATATTAAAATAAATCGATGTATGCTACCAGAAAATGTAAAAATTGAACTCTTTGAATTCTCAGATGCATCAGAGGGCTATTACAGTGCAGCAGTCTATCTAAAATGCGAATCAGCCAGTGGTGAAGTAACTTCACATCTAGTGTGCAGCAAGGGAAGTGTTGCACCAATCAAAACACTTTTGACTCCACGACTTAAACTGTGTTCAAGTGTATTATTATCTAAATTGATGAAAAACGTTATCCCTTCCCTAGTACTTAAGATAGATCAAAATTGGTATTTTTCGGACAGCAAAATTGTTTTGTCCTTGATTCAGAAGTCTCCAGTAGAATTGAAAACCTTTGTCGCTACCAGAGTGGCTAAAATACAAGTTCTTACAGATGTCTCACAATGGATGCATATATCATCGGAGCGAAATCCGCAGGCATTGTTTCTCGTGGCCGCAATCCAGCACAACTGAGAAACAATTCTTTGTGGTGGCATGGACTACTATTTATCATCAAGGAAGTAAAAACGCTTAGCAACTGTGAAGAGCTAATTAACGAAGACTTAGAACATTTTAATACAGAGCTGGTTAAGAATGAACGAATGTTCAAGAGACCTGTTTTTCTAGTGACTTTTAATTCTCTAACTGAGAAGTTACTCAGTACTAAATACTAACAATTATACTAAACTTGTATGTGTTTTAGCTTTTCTTTTTAGATTCCTTAATAACTGCAAATCACAGCAAAAGGTAACTGGCCCCTTGAAATGTAAGGAAATTAAAGATGCTGAATTTGTCTTAGTAAAATTTGTTTATTAAGAGTGCTTTAAAAGGGAAATTACAGGCCTTTAGAAGGATGGTAATGTGCCTGTAGATAGTAAGTTAAAAAATATTTTCCCATTTTTAGATGAAAGGGGGGTTGTAAGAGTTTCTGGAAGACTAGCCAACAGTAAGTTTAATTTTGATAAACGGTTTCATATAATTTTACCTACCAATCATAAATTTACTGTGATGATTGCTGAAATGTTTGAATGAATGCCCACAAGGGTTATTGTTTATTATTAGATGAAGGTTTTGGCCTTTAAGTGGACGTAACCTTTTTAAAAAACTAGGGCACGATTGTGTTGTTTGCTTTAAAGCAAAACCAGTACCTTGTCAACAGCTCATGGAATATTTACCTAAAGAGAGAGTAACCCCAACTTTTCTTTCAATTGTGTAGGGGTAGGTTTTTGGTCCTATTTAAATAAAATATCCCAATCAAAGGAAAGGAATATATAATAAAATTCATGCGTGTATTTTCATTTGTTTTGTGACAAAAGATTGTCATTTAGAGATGGTAACGGACCTCTCTATTGATGCCTTTGTAGCTATACTTAAGAGATTTTTCAGCAGAAGAGGGAAAAGTGCCCACATATTTCCTGATAACGCTACTAATTTTGTTGGCAGTAACTCTGAATTAAAGAAATAGAGCAAATTAGTTAGCACTCCATATGAAAATTAAAGTTATTATTTGTCCAAAGAAAAGGTTGGATGGACTTTCATTCCCCCTAAATCCCCGAATCAGGGTGGACTTTGGGAGACAGGTGTCAAACCCGCGAAATACCATCTTAAACTTGTAGTAGGCAATTTAAAACCAAACTTTAAGGAATTCTTAATTCCCGCCCATTGCATCCCCTATCTGACTTAAATGGTTATGATGTCTTGACACCTGGCCATTTTTTGATAGGCAGACCTATCACAGCAATTGCAGCACCCAACATCCTAAATTTACATGACAATAAATTAAAACAATGGCAAAAATTTTAACTAAGATAATGCAGACATTTTGGAAGCATTGGTCTAACAATTATTTAAGTGCAATACAAGAAAGATCAAAGTAGAAGTTCACCAAAGAGAATGTGCAAGTTGGCACTATGGTGATTTTAAAATTAGATAATGTACAGGTTTGTAACTGGCCATTGGACAGAATAATGCAAATATTCCCAGGAAAAGATAAGAAGGTGAGAGCAGTTTTAGTTAAAACGAAGAATGGGTTTTTTTAAACGAGCATCAATAAAATTTGCATTTTGCTATCATCTAATTTAGGAGTGAGAACTCTATCAAATATATCGGTGTATCATTATGTATTTATTGTAGTTTATTATTAATAGTGTATATCATTGTACTCATATTATATAGTGTGATAATATTTTTCTTGAGATTTCAAATTGTTGAATGCACCATGTCAACGCCGAGCGGAATGTTGGCACCTGCGAGCACAGCGCCCCCCCCCTTGAGTCATAAAAAAGAAACCGGCAGTACCCATTGAGAGTCGGAGAAATAAAGTGTGTTTTATACAGTCCTTGAGTAAGTATTAATTGAGTTAAAAAATGAACTATTTCACAATGATCTTTAAAAATACAAGATAGAAAACTACAATATAATAAAAGACATAAGCAATATAGACCGTGGGCTGAAACCAATAAGGGGCTTAAAAATTGAGTTTTGTACCACTTCTTTGGGGGGCAATTTAAAATCATAAAATTATGCTTGATTTACATGTGGAAAACATAAATGCAAAAAGTTCTGGAAGAGATAGTTGCTCATTTTTTTATAAATAACAAAAATTCAATGCACTTTATTCATTGTGCCTTTAAACACACGCACATTGTTACACATTCATTCAGCCATGCGTAACAATGCGAGTATTTAACTCTTGTTTATTTATTTCTCAGTAAAAAAAGAATATACACCGTAACACAATATGTAATACAATAATAATCGATTTTTCCATAATCATGAATATTAGGACTATATTATTTCACTACAAAACATAATGAAAATATAAACATGGAATTAAGTACTGGATTAATAAAATGTACATTTTAAACCAAAACAAAACTAAAAGCAAACACAAACCAATTTTTACATTTCATTTAAAAACATGGATGTTGATTACATGCAATTTAACATTTTAGTTCAATAAATGCAATAAATTCCGACACTGTTATTTTGAATTTTTTTTAGTTTATACAACAATAAATAAGTAATTAAATATTCATAAGTAGATAAAATGATATATAAAAAATAAATTATACCATTAGAATCATCTTTTTAAATCAAATATTTATGAGAAAAATAGAATATATCTCTCTATCACATCATTATTTTAACTAATATTCACAATGATATTTATTACTATAAAATATAAATTGATAAATTACATTGGAATTGAAGTTTCAATAAATAATGCATAATGACCAAATTTCATTGTTAATGTGTTCTATTCTAAAATAATTACATGTTAAAATAAGATAGGACAAATTCATACAAATAATCTTGATAGTAATAAGGAAGATGCCAGAAAAAGTCTTGCACATTTCAATGTTAATTTCTAAAATAGTAAAAAATTGAATCAATGCTGTTCAGAAAATATAGAATATCATAGATTTAATAATCCAAATCAAGAAATATATTTTTTTACTTAATTTATACATCAACATAATTGACACTGTACAATAGAATAAATAAGTAATTTAATAACTGATTAAACATTAGATAAATAATTTTATAAATATTTTTAATGTGAAGAAGAAAATATACAGTATTGAAATGGAGACACAATATTTATCCCAAAATCATGCAAGTTTACTTCAATATAATATTCAACTTTCCAAAATAATGATAATTTTGACTAACACAATTACATTTATATGACTAACACATTATTTTAAATTATAAATTACTTCAACATGCATTTTTATTGCAAAAAATAATTTACTATTAAACAAATAAATATACAGCATTTGAAAATCATTGATTAAAATACTGAAATTTTATGTACTTACAGAAATAATTCTTATAATTTCGTGAATAAAAAGAAAGAAAAAAATCTCAGTGGTAAAACACAATTTTGATCAAGATTCATCACCCTCGAAATCCATATCAGCTGCTAGTTGACAATTTTTACATCCATAACAAGCACAAATTTCAGTACATTTCACTTTACAACGGTAGCATGAACATAATTTTACGACACAAGCAGTCTTTTTACATTTACAGAATATGTGCTTTACCATACTGGAAGGAACAGCTTCTAACAACATCCACTCAATATATACATTGTCTCGATTATTCCTCACATGACCAGTTGGAGATGGCTTGCTGATTTTTTCAAAAAGACTTCTGCGAAATATAGCCGTTTGATAGTTTGCACGTAAAGCATGCTTTATTAGAAAATCCTTATTTGGTGATAGCATGCTATCTGTTACATACCCTAATCGCAACCAATCATATCTGCATTTATTAATGTTGCTGCAGTTAACTTGCTCATAGAGTTCACATATAAATTCTTCCAATTTTTCTATATCAGTTTTTAGATTCCATGTCTTACCAAGATTTTGAAAAGCTAATGTATAGTCTTCTGATTTCATCATGTTTTTCAAAGCTTTTACTTTACTTTTTCCACGAAATGGACTTACAGAATCATAAGCGGTAAATACATGTAAAGCCATCAAAGCATTATAAGCATTACTTCCTAAATTTTCACTTATTAAATTTATATTTAAAAATTTCAATTCAGATGTTGTTCCTGAGGCAAAAAACAATTGGGAATTTAAGTTTCGAGCCAAGGAAATACCTAATATGAATACATCAGTATCAGAACTTTTAATAATGATATTTTTAAGTAAGGCTGAAGCATGAGCAGCATGTAAAAATAAACGTGTATCAACTTCCTCGTGGTCACATTCTGATTCAGGGACACTTTCTACAACTAGTGCCCCAGCATCATTAAACATTTTATGACAATTGTCACGATGTGTGACAAAAATTACAATGTCCTCCAATAAATTTGGATTTAATTTTTCCAAAACCGATAAAGAAATTCCACCAATCCTTCTTTATTGAACCCAGAAGCTAAAAAAATTTTCATTTGCTTAAGAAGTTTTTGAGTATCATGGCCAATTTTAACAATTTGTGTACCAGATAATGACCTACGGGCATGCTCGGTAGATTTAATGCTGACGACAGGATACCGGTCATATACAAAATCTACACGATTACATTTGAAAGTTTTTGCTAGATCGATGAGATATTTTAATATATATGATGCATAATCTCCAAATGAATTACCAGTATGCTGCAGCTGCTGAATTAAAGTCATGGCATCTACAATTAAAGCTGACTTAGAAGCAATTACATTTAAGTTTCTTAAATCAATTTCAGAACCTTTCTCCAAATATTGCATTAAAGTTGCTTTATTGGTTCTCATTTTGGTTCCATCATGATTGGCTAGTGCTATAGGAACAGAATTTAGTGAATATTTCATTAAATCCTGCAAATTTAAATTTTGTATTATAGAAATCATTAAGATTCGTCTAAGCAAATACTGATTCTTCCTTAGAGGAATGCTTTCATTTTCAGTTTTTAATGGAACAGTTTTTCCTGTATTGGTAAAGGTTTTAAGTTTCAAACACTTAATGGGAGAAAAAAATCAATATTACTATTTTCACATAGTCTATCTTTGAGAAATGTCATAAAAGTCCTATTTCCAATCTCGAAAGCTTTCCTCATGTCCATTGTCATATTTTCTGCAGCAACATTACCAGAAACTATGTTCCATAGAAAATTGCAGTCCTTGTCACTGTTAAATGGATTGTTCATGGAATTAATAGTTTCGCAGATAGCCAGAACATGCAACTTATCCCGTTTTAGGCGAGAAGAATCCAATTAATTTATATTACGAATGGTATTATGTTTCCCGGCCATATTTTCACATGCGACAGAAATACCGGCCCTTAAATGATGGGAAAGTATCCATCAATGCACTGCACCTTTATTAACAGTTATTCCTGTTAATCCACCTTTGGTTTTTGTATCTCTGTTGCAAGTTTTCTCAATAACTTGATCACATGCAGTCTTGGAAACACTATAATGATCTTGTTGCTGAACTGAAAATTTGCCCATCATAAATTTAGTATTTATATCAGGATGAGAGTCTTTCAGATTTATCTTCTCACACCAGTATATGGACAAATAACGAGAATAATTAATTAGATCATAAGCAAAAAACCATGGTAGCATTGATCATATTACAGATAAATGAAATCCCCAAATACCTTCTTTAGTTCCTCGAATAAATAATAATAGTATCTCTACCATTTCATTATATGAACTCCATAACTTAAAAGTTGAACAAGAAGAATTTCTTACTGTGACATATTCATGGTACATTTTTAAAAGTTTCTGGATATGCTCATTTGCAATAACTTCAGTTACAGATGCTGTTGGAACTGACAAGCAGAAATTCCCAATAACTTCTTTAGCTAAGGAATTAGCATGGTCTTCTAAAAAACATTAAAGCGCTGTCTTTGAAAAGCTTCACACAGTGGTTTATGGGCACGTATGCTTCTGTTATAATGATGTTCATTTAAAACTTAATTAATTGAATTTTGGGCCACAACTCCAGATTCAATTAGTAAGTCTTGCAAGACAGCATCACAAAAACGTTTCCCAATGACAGCTAAGAATTAAACTGCTGTATGAAATTCACCTATGCGAATTATTAACTTTTTTTTGAATTGGTCATTTTGCCCTTTAATTTGTTGTGCTTTAGAATATATAGCTGGATCCATGACTAAAACTAATATTTTTAATTCTTTAGATATTTGAAATCTACGATGCAAAATGGTGTTCACAATTGACATTTGTGTTGGATTTGCATCTAAAATTGGCAAATAATCAATTTTTGTTTTACATGGCATTTCAACAGAATTAAAATTATTAACATTATAGCCTGTCCAACCTGGAAGTACATCCTTTAATAAGGTTTTAGACAGATAAAAAATGTCATCAATAATCCGGGAAGGATTCTGTTAAATTATATTTTCTTCTTCTGTAACTAAAGGTAGTGTTTTATACATAGATGGATCATATTTTTTTTTTACCAGTAAAACATTCCAATTTTGATGTAGGTGGGTTTCAGGTATTTTGATGTAGGTGGGTTTCAACTAGTTTTTACATGTATGATATTTTAGAGTAAACACATATATACATATGTGTTTACTCAAAAATATCATACATGTAAAAACTAGTTGTGGTCAAGTGAATTGTAAATTCTGGATATTTATTTTTTAAGCAATTAAATTTAAATTTAAAATTCAGAAAATTTTAAATGAATTATAAATTTATTATAAAGATAATTAAAATTTGGTTTTAGCTGTAAATATATACAAACACAACTTTATTTCAAAATAGATTTAAAAACATTATTAAAATTTCTTAAGCTAATTACCGAGTAATATAAATTTAATGAACAATAATAATTACATTTTATTACTTTAAAACCAATTCTAAGAACCGAAAACTTTAATAAGAGATTTTAACTGAAAATATTTATTAGAGTTTTCATGTCATTTAATTAAGTTACCACATTCTTACATTAAACATAGAATATTACTTCAAACTTTTAAATACATTTTACAAAATTAATACTTGTAATAATAACGATATAGTAAACATTTTCTCAGTCTCCATAAAACTTATTTTGATTACACATTATACAGAATATACCAGATCAATCATTTCTTCCTTACATTGCATTTCATCATCTTCAAAATAACATGTTTCAGATTTACTTTTGCTAATTTTGTTTTTTATTTTTTTCTTCACTGATGACAATGACAACCATAAAATACGAATATAAATTATATTTCCATCGACAAAACTTTTAGTTGGAAATTCTAAAATATTATGCAAATTAATAATAGATTTTGATACGCATAAAATTTTGTTTTCGCTTTATCTATGAATGCATTTACATAGTAACAATCAAATCAAAAATTGTCATTGAAATTTTAATAAATAAAATACATATTGTCAGTGAAATTTTAATGAATAAAATATGTACTGTTAAGTAATATTCTGTACATTAATATTTGCTTTATATTGTATTAACATATTTAAATTAAAAAGCTTCGAAGTTTATTTATGAAAAAATTTATTCTCATTCATTGGTAAAATGTTATATCTGATATAAATCGTACTTTTAATTCAATACAATAAACTGTATTAAATAATATTTTTATAATATACATTGTGGATATTTAAATCAACGAGAAAATTAATAGTCACATTCACGCTATTTCAAAGTTAAAAGAATTTAAATATGCATTCATTATGATTTAGTATTCATTAGTAATGAATTCAATTTTGGCAGAAAATAGTATTTGAAATAAAAAGTAAAATTTCCAAACACATTTTTATATTATTAAACATTATCAATTAAGCAGAAGTTTCAAATATTATAAATATTACATGAATATAAATTCAATAGAATTCATTTATTCACACTTTCGAATAGGAAAGTTTATATCATGGGGAAAAATCACAAATATGAAGACTTGATTTAGTCATTCAATTAATTATAAGAAATAAAGACTTACCGTAATGTTTCTGCGCTCTTTCATGTCCAATTATACATCTATTTTAATTCAAATAGATCGCCTTTACAAAATGAAGTCTTAACTTCCTCAATTTTTAGCGAAACTAAACCAAAAGCAAAGAGCCACGTGATGATTTAAGCCAATCAGAGTACATCACATTTGCTTTGTGCCATAAACACGCCAAAAAAAAGAGTGAAAATTGCTTTGAATCGAGGATGGAGTGTTTGAAAGAGAACCTCTCTACCCAATTAAGATGAAAAGGATTCATTTTGCATCTTTATGGAGTACAAAATATCCATTCCTCATCGAGTGGTGAAAAACCACTCGATTTCTTTAAGAGTGCAGGCCACGATATCTTTATTCACGTTTTTCTTTCTGTTGTAAAAACATTTCACGATGTCTTGGAGTTCGTTCAATGGTTTCACGTGCCGATCTTTGAAGTTGGGTCAAAATCTTAATCCATGAATTCGTTTGCTGAAATATTTTGCGGTCCTCTTATATTTCGGACTCAAGGATATATGACGAAGTTCGAATCGAAATCTGTACGGCACTGGATTTTCGTTCGTGTTTTCGATAAATCCGAGTTCTCGACACAAGAATTTTCCTTCCTGAATGATACCGTCCATGTCCCTGATCATGCAAATCTTTTCCATTATTTCATTTTGCCACGTCGTTGTCGAAGATTTCTCTATATTATACGACCGTTAATAAAGCTGACAAGATTTATAAGAACTTGTTTAATTGGGGAAAACAATCACAGAGAGACGATTTCTATGAAATGTGGCTCATGTTATGAAAAATTAAGCAACCGTTTGTACACCCAATAAACTAAAAAACTAAAGATGAAATATGGAATATAATACATTTTTCGTACTTAAGCTTTTCTTAACTACTCATTAGATGAATGACGGAACATTTCGCTTGATAGCACGACAGTGTGTGCTTGGCAGATTTTTCCAATGATAATTTACAATAGTTTTCGCTTAAAATTTTTACATACTTTTCTAAACAAGGCGAACCTTGTCAGATGGATACAGAATCTTTTTTTTGCTTGAGCTCGTTTTAAGGTGCGTGCTTTTGAGATTTCCAAAGTATGTGATAAAATTTGTGATTGATTTCGCTAAATTTTCTCATTACGTGATTTCCCAAGTACGCAAGAATTTACAATTCCTTTGGTAAATTTAATGTGACATGATTGCAAATTTTCATATTACTTGTTTACTTAAATAAATAAATTTATTTCATTTCAAAAAAATTTTTTAATATTTGCGATGTGAACAAAATTCAAAAGTGTACCGGTGCTCAGATATTTTTTCGAGCGACTGTACATTTATATGATAAGTTTGTTTGCACTTATTATTATTATTAATTTTTTTTAATCTGTTATATATACCTTTTCTGAAAAAACATTTCTTAGAAAAAATTTTAGTTTATGAATAGAAAGGGCAAAATTTAGTGTAATTTTAAACATTATAAAATTTAGCTTTCAAAATATTAACAGTAAAATATTATGTTTAACATTGTTGCAATTTAATTAGTTATGAGTAAAGTCTTTAACATTTATTATAAGATCTAAAAAAAGAATAAAGTCTCTACCAATCAAAGGTATGAGGCACTTGATGATAAACGAAGAAAAGTTTGATACAACAAAATACCAAGTCGTCACCTTGTCTAGAGGAAAGAAAGTGAGCTTATATTGATAGACAATTATTTCACACAGTAGCTAAGTCTCCGCTAATATACTTGAAGTGAAGTGATTGCCGGCTAGCTGTTTTCAGAGGTCCCTGGATCTGGCGATCCTCTACCCTCATTAGATAGCTGGTTCTTGGTTGGTAAGCTATAACTTAAATCTGATTGGCTTAAAATGAGTTTGACATTTTAATGGACGGGACTATGATTATTCCATAAAATTTATTTCAGAATTTAAGAAGCTATTGTTGATTAATTTATTATTTGTGAGAAATATATATTTAAATTAAATTAAACTAATAGAATAATAAAGGAAATAGTTAAGGAATAAATTGAGAGAAATAAGAATATTTACATAAGAACAGGTAAAGGTATTTACAAGAATTTATACACGCTATAATATTTACAAGGTATAACTTGGTCTGTAATACAAAATATATCTACCTTTATCACTTTTTTTATATTTTATGTATTTACATATACATGTATATTTAAAAAAATATCTGTTTTTATATACATTTAGTATGCACACTTATATATGCATTTTTTATCATCATTTTTATTTTAAATAGTTATTTTTCTACATATAGAATGAGATGTAACAAAAAAAGTCCTTTTATCTTTTTAGTAGTCTCTTTTTTTCCATACAAAGAAGTAGTTATCAAAGAAATTTTTTTCTCTATTTACAGTTTATTTCATGGTGATTGGTGAGGAAACTTTGGGCAATATCTGAGCAATGAGCGAGGACGCAATATATTATGGGTACTAAGGTCATAATAGGAAGGAAGGCTAATTATTGTTTCGTTATTAGTTTTATCAATATTTTTAATCACACGTTATACATTATTTTCGCGAAGAATTCTCTCAGGGTAGGGATTTATAATTCTTATCTGATTTTTTGATTTCTAATGAACCAGCGGGCCTTAACTGATCATCTGAGGGCTTTATTTTGGAGAGTTTCTAGTTTTTTAATTTTACTATCATGGGTGTAACCCCAGATATGGCAGGCATAGGAAATAAGTGGTCGAAGATATGCTTTATAAATGAGCACTATATTTTCCATGGAAAGTTTTGAATTCCAGTTGGAAAGTGGGTATAATGCAGCTGTTTGCCGTTTACATTTGTTAATAATTTGGATTAGATGGGGGTGCCATGTTAATTTCATGTCGAATGTTACTCCTAAGTATTTGCAGGTTTGTTACCATGGTATAATTTCGTTATTGATCTTAATTACACTGGGTGGAAGTAGTCTTTTTTGTTAAAAATTATGGATACACTTTTATTTATATTAATAAGAATTTTCCATTTAGCGAGCCAGAGCTCAATTAGTTCTAAATATTTGTTAAGCGATTCTGTGATATATGATGTTTTCCTACCTTTTGCTAGTATAAATATGTCACCTGCAAAAAGGTGCAGGGAAGTTAGTGTTGATGTTGGAATGTCGTTCACATAGATAAGAAAAAGTCTTGGTCCCAATTTGGACCCTTGTGGCACTCCAGCTAAGATTTGTCTATGTGTTGAGTATGTAGTACCAATGCGAACCTGGAACTTTCGTCCCAAAAGAAACGAAATTAGTATTTTAATAAGTGGGTCGGGTAGACCAATATTAATGAGTTTGTGTACAAGTCCACCAATCCAAACTCGATCAAAAGCTTTGGCAATATCAAGAGAAACTGCTCCTGTACTTTTTTTATGTTGAAATCCCTGAGTGATGATTTCCCCTACTCTCATAAGTTGATGCGTTGTTGAATGTGATTTTCTGAACCCGTGTTGTTCAGGGATAAGAATACTGTTGTTTTCTATAAATTCATCTAGTCTGCTTAGAATAATTGCTTCGGTTATTTTGCTTAGAGACGGCAGTAGACTAACAGGTCTATAGCTTGAGAGAAGGTAGTTGTCTTGTTTTGGTTTTAATATTGGTACTATTACTGCAATTTTCCATTTTTGAGGAAAATAAATTTTTCTTAATATCTCGTTAATAAGCATCGTAACTTTGAATAATGTTTTGTTTGGAATTTTCTTTAGCATTTTGTTTGTTATTCTTTCAATTCCTGGGGATTAAGTATCCTTTAATTCCTTGATTATTGCCATTACTTTCGATGAGGTGGTGCTTTGTATGACGTGTGTGTGCGGTCTGGAGAGAAATCTGAGTATGTTGCTGGCAACCAGTTCTTCGGTTCTGGTGTCGTGTAGGTCATTAGTGGTGAATTGTGTTTCAAAAACGTCAGTAATTGCTTATTTTTTTGTTTGTCTGTGTATGCAACTGTATTTTGGACTTTAATGGGCCCGCTGAAATACATCCTTAAAACATTCTAGCATGGATCAGCGCGAATGAATACGTAGCAATTTCGTTCCTCAGATATCGATTGCCGTCATCTCATAGACGTATAATAGACTTAAAAAACGGGGGACATTGTGACCGTATGCATAACGGTAGCATTTGTAATTAATTTAAACCGTGTAAGATTTCACTCTGGATCTCTTGTTGCTTCAAGAAAGTAGTATGTATTCTTTTCCTTTTTTAAAAATTATAATCAATGCGTTACTAAAAAAAAAAACTTACGAAAGAAAAATATTGAGGTCTTCGAGTCCTCACATCATTTTGAATTCCCGAAATTCAGTTAATATTTTAAATAATGATATTTATTACTTTCTGTAAGATTTTTGAAAAAGTATTAGCTTGCCAGTGGGCTTGTTTTGCCTCTCTCAATACGCTACCAGTCCGAAATGAACTAGAATGTCTGTAAGGAATCTCGACTTCAGAATTTAATAATTTTGCAACTATGGAGAATTGCATTTTACTCTTCATTACATATGATTTTTATCTAATCAATACATCTATCGTTTTGAAGCGCAGTCAATTAAACTGCTCAGCAGTGTGTGTACACTTTTATTTGTCAGACTGTAAAATTTCATGATTTTCAGTTTAAATTAAAACCTCTTTCAAAAGTGGTTTTTTAAAATTTCTTTGTATTTTTGTTTATTTCAGTATGCTGTACAAGAAATAACTAATGCAAATTTTGGTTCTGTTTTCCTTGCATTAATTTAATGTTTTCTTTTCAAATCATACCTAAATTATAAATTTTTTAAAATATACTATACAATATGTGTACTTTCATTGGTTAAATTATTGAACTTCCTATTTTTATAGGATATCAGTCAAAAGTATTTTCTTCTAATTCTTTGAAGTTTTATTTGTGTATACTGAAGAGAAAAAGAACTAATACTATACAAAGATATGAGTCACTTGATGGTAAGCGAAGAAAAATCTGATACAACAAAATATTAAGTTCTCACTATGTCTAGTTAAAGAAAAAGTCTCTATAGATACAGAATTATTTCAGTGGCTAAGTCTTGTCTAAAATACACCCTTAAAACATCCTAGCATGAATCAGCGTGCAGGAATACATAACAATTTCATCCATCAGATATCGAATGCCTACATCTCATAGACGTATAATATACTTAAAAAACGGTGGATATTTGTCACCCTGTGAATCCTATTCGGATTAAAAATAGATGTCTGTTGGATTAAAATATATCCGCTGAAGGTATCATATATGTCTTTTGGATGAAATTGTGAGTTCCGTGGGTACCGAAGCGGGTTAATTGCATTAGTCTATATATTGAAATCCTCATTCTGTTTGACTGATGATTTTTTTTTATCCGGGATTGATCTGAAAATGGCAGCAATGAATGGAGAGAAACATATCAGGATATATTGCGATATCCACCTGGCTTAAAAAAGTATATGTTTTCCTTGAAAATGTTGATTAAAATTTTTGGGTTTTTCTCCATTATGCTCCCGCTTATAATCCTAAAGAAATAGTATGTTTCTTACGAAAAAGCGAAAATAACAATAGCGAAAATATGATGATTTTATTGGCTCAAAATTTTATTTTAAATCTGACATTTACCAATGAATTTTTTTTGTGCAGAAAATTGTCTTAAAAGTGATAAACACAATAGTAAACAAACTAAATGCTGAACAGAGCTAAAGATAGTTGATGAAAATGATTGCTTGGTGATAATTTTCTCTTACTAGGAGTATTACTGTCACAAATTACCAAGGGCAAAAAACTGTCAAATACAGCAAAATATAATTTTGTTTCGATAAAAAAAGATACTGTTATATTATACTTACGCAGTCGATCAACGATGATATTGCTAAACAATTTCCATCAGAAATAAACATTATTGTTTAAATAAAATTTTTCAATAAATGGTAATATTATTTAGTTTATAATATTTAAATATAAAATGTCTGTATTATTTTTTTAGAAGTTTCTAAAAATTAATACAGCATTTTTAATAATGCATTAAGCAATCCAAATAAGCATTTTTAATCAATGCATGATGCATGCAGATGGAATATTTAATACAGTAATTTACGAATTTTTTCTTTCCCGTTACGGGGATTATAAAATAGGAGTGTAATGGAAAAAGTACTAGTTTTTGTAATTAATTTGAAGTATATTACGCTGGTTTAAACTCCCTATAAAGTTTATAATCTGTGAGAAAGTTATAAAATATGACGGTTTTTTTTTTCAGAATTCTTCTCGTATCAAGAAAAAAAGCATGTTTATTTACTTTTTTAAAATTTTTATCTATGCATAGCCTCTGAAAATAAGAAAAAGTATTTATGGTACCGGCTACCTCTTTCTTTTTACCTACCCACAGTATAATTTTTTTAAATAACTAATTTTTATCATTTTTTTTAATTTGAAAAAGTACTGCTTTTGCCCATTGCAGAGTATAAATTTTACACCTTTCCCAATACGCCGCAAATAAGAAATGCTTTGAAACGCGGATGAAAGAAGCCTTGGTTTGAATGTTTAATTCTTTTGCAATTTACTGTGAAAAGAAAGCAAAATAGTATTTTGAACGAAACTGAGTAAATAGCGAAGACCAATCTTTTACAAATTGCAACTTTTTCTTGAAAGCTGGGCACAGGTTTTCCAATGGAAGCTACGGTCCATCGAAATTTAATGGCCAAGATCACCAGAGTTTCCTTGAACCCAGGTTTCTTTGAAATTGGAAATATGTACTATTATTAGCACATATCATGCATGTGGTGATTATTTATGCAATAAAATTTAAATATGAAAAAAATAATTTAATATTTATTGTTACTGAATTTTGTATTTCTTATGTTTTGTTGAATGTTTTGTCTACAATCTTTTGGTGTTTTTTCTTTTATTTGATCACGCTCTCTTTTTTGAGAAAGCTTTCCAGAAGGCTTGCAACGATAATTTTGAAAATCTCTCCTCGTCTTCTTTAAATCAAGCAAAATCAAAAGACAGTTTCGTTGTAAAAAGAAATAGCGGAAAACAGGTGATCAAAAATAATTGTACTTTTATTGTTGCCACCAGGTACTACTTAAAATAAAGGGTATCTGCAAGATTTTATCTAATCAATTGCAATTTTATTTTATTTGACTAAATTGGCAACACTAAAGCATCCAGGTGGTTTCTTCTGATAGGTTCTTTCCATATCCAATGAAAACGTTCCATCTGTCCAGCATAGCACATGTGTAATAGTCTTTTTACTTTCTACTTTAATCAATTGGAAAGTTACCGGCACTTTAAAAATTCTGAAACTTATTTCAAATATACAAATTTCGTCTGCTACGGTAATACACGTCTGCTTGCAATGATGTGGAGACTGTTAGCTATAATTAGCTCTGTTTTAATTTCTGTTTCTTCTAAGGAATATTTTATTGAAGAATTCAGTGATGGTAAGCGAAATAGATAAAATAAATTAAAAATCTAATAGTATAAAATGGTTTAATAGAAATTTTTTTAAATTATTTTCTTTTGCAATTTTTTTACGACGAAATTCAAGGTTTCTTGATTTTAAATAACCTTAATTATTTCATAAAGTGATTTGTTTTATTAACTATTGAAATTTGTAGATAAAAGAATTTTTGTTTTCTAATTATTATGTTAGTACGTATATTCAGGTGCTCCTGCGATTTCAATTAATGAAGGAATTAAAAGTGGATTTTTTCTTATTGGTTTCAAATGATTAATTTTCTGTAAAACGAGAGGCAGAATTTAAATCTTCGGCGAGTTGTTGATTGTTAGTTTCTTAGAGTTTTGTTATTTGCATGGGATATATTTATAATTTTAAAATCCTTCATAAAAATCAAATTTTCTTAATAATTTAATTTTAGAATTCAATTTCTTTATTTTTTTAAAAATCAAACTATATAACTATAGAGCAGTTAAAGAATCATTATGAAATGCTTCTTCATAAATTTATCGCATTAAATACATTTATGTGTATATTTGTAGATTCCTGGGAGAAAAACTGGATATCTTCTGCACACTCTGGTAAGGAATGGGGAAAATTTGTATTAACAAAAGGAAAATTCCATGGTGATCCAGAAATAAGCAAAGGTAATATATTAATGCAACCTCTTTTTTGGTGATCTATTGTTATTAAAGATTTTCAGCCTGAAATCGGTATGTGATGTACAATTTGAAGAGATCTTGATAAATGCTTTATATTCAGTTCTGATCTTTAGAAAATTTTCTGTTAAAAAGTTGTAGTTTTGATATTAAAAATTACATTTGCATTATAATCTGTTACTGTATATTGTAATTTTTAAATTAAGCCTTTATATAATATTTTAATTGAATACATTTTTTAGAATATGAAATCTTGTTTTGTTTAAAATATTCTAGAATTCAGAATGTTTTTAAAAACTGTTTATAAAGCTAAGAATTCAGATGCCATTATTTCTAATTTGGAATAAGGTAAATGCTTTTCAGATTCAGCTTACATATAGAAACAAAAGTGAAAATTTAGTAAAATTAAAAAAAAAAAAAAAAAAAAAAACAATTTAATTATAACTTTAACTGTGAAACTTTTAAATATTAAAGAATGAGTGTTACTGAAATTTTGGCTTTAAATTAGAAAAATAATAAAAATTTTGATATGTCATCTTGCACAATTAATTATGAATTATTCGAACTTGAATGATTATGAATTATAAGAAATTAAGTGTAACTGCATTGTTATAAAGATATAGAATTTGGCTTTTAATCATTATTTAATGAAATTATTCAAAACTTGTTAATTTAGCAATTTATTATTTTGGTTATAATTTTTTACATTGTTTAACTGAATGATATATTATAAATAGGTGTAATGTAAAATTAATAATGAAGAAGCTTATGCGTTTTTGATACGATAACCTATGATAAAGTTATCAAGATTGTAGGTATTCGAGAATTAATTCCTAGATTGTAGGTATTAATTCCCCATGTAAGAAATGTGAATCTAAAAATAAAATTATTTGCTAAAAGACCTAATTCTTGAAAAATATAATTGACCTTTTTACTACTATAAGTGTTCACAAACAAGGAGTATATGAAATCTATATTAGTAATTTGTCTAAAATGGAATGATTCTAGTGCAACATATGGATTTTATTATAATCTTGGGACACATACAATATCTAATAAATTATCCATTTTCATGCATATTTGACTTGTTTTTATTATAATTTAAGCAATCAAAAGCGTAACAAATTAAATTTGACTTTTAATATCTTAAAATCTATGAATATTTATCTAGAAAAATACTATGAACTTCTTAAAAATTAAATTCCTACTATTATTACTTTCTTCTAATTAACTTTGCTCAATGTTCTGCTGAATTGGCAGTTGAATGTGTATTTGGTTCATAATTTAGTGGATTCAGTTATTACTTAGATGCTTGTAAAAGTTTGAACTCATCTTTCAACTTCTTAAGTTTTGGTTTAATTAGCACTTGGATGATTTAACAAATTGAACCTAGCCAATAAATTTAGCTAAATAACAAGTTCTATGGCTTTCAGTTCAACAGTTTATATATAGAAACTGTTTGGGATATTACAAGTTAATTATTCTGCACCTTATCCACTTGAAGATTTTAATCTTCAGCTGTGGATGTTTATAGTTCATTTGCATGTGTTTGCTACTTTAAACTAAGCTATAGTTCAGTACCTTGTATATGAAGAATGATTTCAGGAATATACACTTAATTGACTTGATAAGAAAATGTGGATTAAGGTATAAGGAATTACAAGGACAAAAATCATGTATTTATAAGTTGATTTATTTTTAGAAATATTAAATAATTTAATGTAAGAAAATTCTCTTTACATGAAATATTGGATATTAGTTTATTTAAACTTCAGAGGTGTATAGTAATTGTAGTTTTGATGGCTTATACTTTATAGGTTCATTGTTAAGTGTTTTAAAAATTAGAAATCATAATTTGTAAATATTGCCTGTTATCTCTAAATAGAATGTTTTTTGTAGGTATGTCAATATTTAATTAAAATATTAAAAACACACATTATTGAAACAGGAATAAATTGTAATTTAGCAACTTCATATTTTAAATTTTCTCAACATTATAATCTTCATGAAAGCTGTTGTATATTTAAATTAAGGATTTAAAAATCATTTTGTTTGTGGATATACTAATATACTACTATCTAATAGGTATTCAGACCTCTCAAGATGCAAGGTTTTATGGGTTGTCTACAAAATTTGAGCCTTTCAGTAATAAAGATAAAAGTTTAGTTATACAATTCACTGTAAAACATGAACAAAATATTGATTGTGGAGGTGGTTATATCAAAGTATTTGATTGCAGTCTAGATCCAACAGATTTACATGGTGAAACTCCTTATCTTATAATGTTTGGTAAGTTAACTAATACTTTTATGTTTTGTGTACAAGAAAGTTTTAAAAATTAAATAGTGTAACTTATTTTAATTACTTCAAAATTGATTTCAATCTGTTTTTTCTAGTACCGAGCTCAAATAGATTTATACTGAAGATTTCATTATTATTTGTAAAATGAGCATTTACAAACCTACAAAATCTTAATTTTATAACACATATGTTAAAAAATGTCACTTTTCTAGAAAACTGTAGATATTTGTTTTTCTTTAAAGAAAAAAATTGTGCCGGTAGATAATTTAACAAATAATTTTATATGCAAGAAACTTGTGAATAGGAGCTTGTATTTTTATAGTAATTGTTCTTGAGGTTATGATTAGATAATAAAAATAGCCTTTTGTATAATCATTTTAAAGTTAAAATACCTTATATTAATATATGAATAAGAAACTATAAAGTCTACCAGAGCAGTAATTGGGCAGTAATGATGTAAAAAAACTTATTTTGAATATTCTTAAGTTCTTATGCTTTCATACATCTCGGTGATATTATAGGTTGATAAAGTGCATTAAAATGTACATGCTTCACTAAGTGTCCTGTGATAAAACTAGTGATGTTTCAACCAAGTAGACTTGCTTCCAGTAGTACTTCACAAATGACATTTAAGTATTCAAATATTGATCATTGATTAATTCTATAATTCTTAGTCTTTTAATTCACTATGTAAATCTTAGATTTATTAAAAAAATGCAGTAGAAAATTGGAATGTGTTTAATTATTAAGAAAACTGGTAGATAACTGATTTTAAAAAATGAAATCATTGTTATTGGATAAATTTAGATACTCAGTTTATAAAGGAATTTCATTTTAAAGAGTAAAAATATTTTTTATAGGACCTGACATTTGCGGTCCAGCTACGAAAAAAGTTCATGTAATCTTTAATTATAAAGGGAAGAATTTGTTGATAAATAAAGAAATTAGATGCAAAGTAAGTTTCTATATTTATTAAATATTTAACATTTTATTTATAATGTGTTCTATATTCCTAATTTTTATTCTAGGATGATGTCTACACTCACTTATATACTTTAATAATCAACCCAGATAATACTTATGTTGTGAAGATTGATAATGAGAAAGTCGAAAGTGGGGAACTTGAAAAAGATTGGGACTTCCTTCCTCCTAAAAAAATTAAAGATCCAGCAGCTAAGAAACCAGAAGATTGGGATGATAATTCTAAAATAGAAGATAAAGATGATAAAAAACCAGAGGTAAGACATTGAGTGTTTGCTGAAAAACATTTTAAAAGTGTTCTAATGTAGCTTTCATATTTCAGCAACTAATTAGCATTTATTAACTAAGAGAAAAAATTTTAGGATTGGGATCAACCAGAATATATTCCAGACCCTGATGCAGTAAAACCTGAAGATTGGGATGATGAAATGGATGGTGAATGGGAACCTCCTCAAATCAATAACCCTGCTTACAAGGGTGAATGGAAGCCTAGGCTTTTGGACAATCCAAACTATAAAGGACCATGGATTCACCCTGAAATAGATAATCCTGATTATGTTGCTGACCCAAATCTTTACAAATATGATGAAATTTGTGCTGTTGGATTTGATCTATGGCAGGTATTATATAAAAAAAATACTTTTAAAATAATTAACCTTAAACAATATCTAATTACAAAGAATTAAAAGGAAAGCTTTTTCTGTGAAAGTCCACAATAGATTAAAGTTTGTGAAATATCAATTATATTTTTATGCATATAAAATTTAGAGCTCTCTTCTAATCTTTTTGTACTTAAAATTTATAATTGAATAATTTTTACATTAGTAAGTGATGTCAATATTTATATTCCACTCTACATCTAATAGAAAAACGAACAACTAAAGCAAAATGCAAACTGTAAAAGGTAAACTCAAATTGTGCTTAAAAGCAAAACTAAACTTGATGTGAAACTAAAAATGCTGTGGCCACTGCAAAGAATCATATGACGTAAAAATGATGTGAAACACGAGAAACAAAATCTGGCAACTAAAAAATCTGAGAAGCAACAAAAACTGAATATGGCAGCACTGCAATAAAAACTCAAATTGGTAATGCTATCATCAAAACAAAGGGTGCCAGATTTGGCAAGAAATCACTTAGAGGGTTTATCATACTTACACAAATTTTTTTAAAGATTTCAGTAAACTTGTATTTAATATCTATGTGTGAAAGTTAAAGGTGTTAAATTCCTGAAGCAACAACTTAATGTGAAATAGAAGTTTTACACATTTTTAAAAATCTATTTTGGGTATGGAATTTTTATAGGGCATAATAGCATATAATTCATGATTGTAGTTGAGCAATTTTTCAATTTTAGTGATCAGATTCATAATGTGTACAAGCTTGAAAAAATGCAAAAAAGATAACTTAAGATTTAGAGAACTATAAAGGAAAAAAAAACAAAACTAAGTATATGTGTTTAAAATGTTTTAAGATTACACTGGTCAACAGTGGTTCTGGTGCCAAAGATTTTAGAGGTGATTTCATATGAATTCGATGCACTGAATCCCAATATGCCATTAATTTTTGCCTATCAGCTTGAATTTTTAAGATATCAACATTTTAATGAATCATGCATTACACTATTTTAAAAGAGAAACCATGGTTCAAACAAAGAAATTAAACAGGGAATTTTTATTATATTACATAGATATTGCTTATTAAATACAAAAGAAAACAGAAAAAGTCTTGATTAAACAAATTACTCACTGAACATTTCGGAAACTTCTTTTGCGTGACATTCTTGAATGTATTTTGGAACAATTCCGTTTTAAAGTCCAGCAGTAATCTGCCATCATGTGAGTATCCCATCTTCCTTGATAGCGATCTTCCATACATTTTATATCTTGGTAATATCTTTCACTTTGCTCCTCACTAATGTCTCCTAAATTAAAGTGGCTATATAAATAGTGCACCTTAATGCTCATGTTACACCCAAGGGATCTGAAATTATTCAGCATTTCATTGACTAATTCAACATAGTTTTCAGCTTTGTGTTTACCCAGAAAATTCTGGACAACTGAAACAAATGAATTCCAGGCTTTTTGTTCAATCTCATTCATTGAATTTATAAAGTCAGGGTCTTTAATCAGCTGTCTTATTTGTGGGCCATCAAATATTCCTGCTTTAATTTTTTCCATACTCAGCTGAGGCATTTTTTCCCTTATATATGCAAAGCATGATCCATTTTTATCAAGAGCCTTTACAAACTGCTTCATTAGACTCAGCTTAATATGCAGTTGTGGAAAGATGATTTTCTCTCATGGAACTAAAGGATCGTTGATGATATTCTTTTCCCCAACATCCATGTTTTCTTTCCTAGGCCACTCTTTTCTAACCCAGTGTTGCGTTTTGTCTCTTCTATTCCAGAGGCACAAGAAACAAGGATATTTTGTGTGGCCACTTTGCTGTCCAAGGAGAAAGTTTACCTTTTTTAAGTCTACACAAATCACCCATTGGTGTTCACGATACTTTATTTTTTCCAAGACCAAAGCTATGGTGTCATATTGCTCTTTCATTTTCGTTGAGTAAGCAATTGGTATTGAGCCATATTTGTTCCCATTATGTAGAAGAACACATTTCAAACTTCACTTTGAACTGTCAATAAATAGGTGCCAATCATCTGGAAAATATTCAGGAAGACCCATTTTTACCAGGAGTTCTCTAACAGCATGACAAAATACAAGATTTTGTTCTTCAGAGAAAAAAGGTAGCAGATCTTTCTCCCTTGTGCGATAGAATGTAATTTTCGTTCCTGGTTCAAGTAAATTTTTTTCCTTCAACCTGGAAGCCAGTAATTCAGAAGCTTCTTTCGACAGATTGAGATCTCTAGTGAGGTCATTTAAGTCATCTTGGTTGAAACATTGAGGAATTGATGATATCGTTTCAAAATCGCTGTCACCTTCAGTAGTATCAGAATTCTGATCAGAGAGACAATAAGCGTCCTCACAGAGTTCTGGTAGCTGGTGAAAAGTTGGAATTGGCACTTCTTCTGAGTGAGGGATAGGGTGTCTTGCAGAGACGAAATCTGGATAAGTCCACTTATTACGGTTCTTTCGATTGATTCCAGTAATATATACTAAGCAGAAATAAGTCATCAAAGTGATTTTTTGGTTTTCTCCAAACCATTGGTGCACCGAATTTCAGGCTTTTCCTTTTCCCGGTAGTCCACTGTCATAAATGCTCTGTACAAGTTTTACAGACAATATGTGGTGCCCAGGTTTTATCCTGATCACCAAGTTTAACACCAAAATATCCAAGATAAGCCCTGTTTACAAAATCACTAATAGATTTTCTGTTTTCCAGTAGCGTGTATTCTCCGCATATGTAGCAAAAAATATCAGGATGATGTACACAGCTTCTTCTACTTGAACTCATTTTATTTCTATTCAACAACACAAATACTTAGATTTACTTTTTAACAACTTGTTACTAAAGAGAAATTTCATATGACGCTAACCTCTATCTGCACCGCTGGAATTCACGAACTATTCTCAACTGCGGTTGAAGCTTTGAAGGTCACTTCAGATAGTAGACAGACATCTCCATCTATCGTATTTCTATGGAACTAACTGGATAGCACTAATAAGTAGGATTCAATCCCATTTATTAAGAATTTGTCAACTAATCAGTTATATATCTCATATTGTTTGTCTTCTTTTTATAATAAATGAATTAAAATAATAATTAGTTATTTCCTAAATATTATTATTTTAAATTCAATTGGTTACAAAAGAAGACTGATAATAGGGCAAATATACAAGAATCTTTCCCTGTATAAATTTTACAACACTTGTACTTGAAAGTACTAAATAGAAAAAAAAGCATTGATAGATAAGTGAATTTATCTAAAAATCTAGAGCTGATACAGAAAAAATGCTTTTATATTTAGATTCAGCAATAAAAATATATTTAAAATCTGCTCTAAAATCCTAAGCACCAAAAAAAAAATTTTTTTTGTTGGCCTGTGTTATAAATGCTTCATTGACAATATTTTTTTTTCTTTGAACTATTATAGCATTTAGACTTAAGTTCTAGTATCTCAGGTTTTTATTGTGGGCATAAAACTTGAAAAAGAAACCCATTTTCAATCAATTTATTATAATCCTATTAGTTTTTAGTGTACTAAGCTGGACCTTACTATTGCTCATAGGTTCACTTCAACAATTCTGAGCTATCAGCTGAATGGTTAGTGCTGTTGTTTTTAATTCTAGGTTTGTGAACTTTTATAGAATACATAACCTATTTTTCCTAATATGTAACCATCATTACAGTGAAAAGCTTACACTTTTTATATCAAATCGATGTGATATTGAATACTAAAAACTCTATTAAATTTTCATAATGTTAATCATTATGAATTTTTATTTAACATTATTATAAAATCGTCTTGAAGGTTTAAAGTTCTTTAGTGATTTTTGCACATGCCTGATAAACTTTATTGTGTGTGAAAAACTCCCAGATGAAAATACATTGATATATTAAAGGTTTGTTGCATCTAATGGTCTGATTAAATGTTAAATTATTTTCCTATTACTATATTTCTCACCATTTCCTTTCTCTTTATGTGGATGTATTAGAGAACTTCCACACTTTGTCTTTTGTTATTAAAAGTTTTTTACACAAGTCTTGAAAACATTGGTAAAAACTTAATTGGCTGCCCATCTTAATTTTTTACAGATTTGATGTATAAAATAGGCAGAACATTTATTAAATTTTTTCTATAGAAGTGCTGAAAAAAGAAAAAATTAGAAGCTTTTATTTAGAATAACTTTTAAATCCTTCACTTTTGCATGTGATATCTTATTTCTAGGTCAAATGTGTGAGGATCTTGTTAAGAATCACTTTGTGGCCTATTATTTAGTCTGTTTACATATAAACAACGTAACGGTTGTTAATATAAAATATCCGAACACTGATCTATCAATATTATAAACTTAATGTTTAAAGATTTTAAGGTATTAAAATTAACGAATTTCAAATGTCAAAAATCTCACTGATAGACTTTTATTTTTGAAATGAAAGAATTTTTTTAGGCAAAACGTTTTTAAAAAAGTAATTTACTTGTGAGAGGCTAAATTTAAGATTTTGATTTTTCAAATCTTTGAAAACTAATATTTTGAATGTTAAAATTAAAAAAAAAAATGGCTTTAAATGCTTTCAAAAGCACAAATCTTAGTGTATGCTTTGTCTATATATCAACAAATTATGCTAAAAGCTATTTGTGTACTAATCAATATATTTAAATAAAATTTTACTTATTTTTGCAGTTATTATAATATTGTATTACTTAAAAAAATTTAAGCTGATAATAGGCTTGTAACTTTCCCGAATTTGGTTATTTTTAGGAAAGTTTACATGAATTTTCTACTGATCATGGGTTACAGCAATGTATAAAAATTTAAATATAAGTCCTGAAAATCGATTTCAGTATAACAATTCTGAGCTTTGTTAAGGAAATGAGTAAAATTATGGAATTAAATTTAGTATGAAATTTCTCCTTAGTTGTATTGTCAATTCAAAATTTGTTCCCTGTATGTGCAATAATTATGTGTCTTTAAGTTTGAAGTTTATAATATTTGTAATTGTAAAAAATCCCCAAGTCTAGATCCTATTTGATTTAAAATCAATTTGTAGCATAATAGATTATCAAATGAGAGCTGTTTTCCCAGTTTTACTTGTTCTTTTTTTAGACCTTTAATTCATTCTAAAGGACACCTGAAGACCTGATAAGCTGCTGTTTTATGTGATATGGCTTTTTCATTGCAATAGTTAAATGTATCTTTCAATTTTTTGTTGGGCAAGTTAATTTTACCCACTAGATTGTTTTGTCCAAATTTTATCAATAAATCATTATTTATTTAATCTGTTAGTGATTTCAAGTGTTTATATTTAAATCTATTAAATTATTGGAAAATTTTGTATGTAAATTTTAAGTATCTAAATTTCTGAATTTTTTAGGTAAAATCTGGCACAATCTTTGACAATGTCTTGATCACAGATGATGAGGCTGAAGCAGAAAAAAGAGGTAGAGATACCTGGGGTGCCATTAAAGTTAGTATTGATTTAAATTAATTATTGAACTGCCATCTTATGTCAACCTGAAGGTATTCATGATTATTTTTTCTTTAACTAGGAAGCAGAGAAAAAAATGAAAGAAAAACAAGATGAAGAAGAACGTAAAGCTGCTGAAACAAAACCTGAGGATGAAGATGAGGAAGATGAATTGGAGGAAACTGATGCTTCTGCAACTGATGATTCAGAAGTAAGTCCTTAGATTTAATTTAAGATAAGTCTTAGTTTTAAATGGATGTAAAATCTTGTGTTCTGTAATTTTCATTTTAACTACATTAAAGGCAATTGTATCTTCAATACTTTGTTTTGACAGTGAAAGATAAATTTTATAAATTCGATACTTATAAAAAATCACATTAAACTATTAGCTCTGTAAATCACTAACAATCCTTAGATATTTTACTGATTATACTATAAATACTTAGATTGCTCTGTTCTACAAAATTTACTCTTTAATATTTTCAGAGTGATACCCATGATGAACTTTAGCTGTGTGTACAGTTTTGTAAGAATTGACATTGAACTAGCTCATACTCATAATTTTCATAGAAGCCATCGATCATGTTGAACTTTTACCTATCTTTAGAAACTGCTGGGCTGAAGAATCTGCAGTTACTGTTTATAAACATGTTATATAGATTCTATTATTGTATTTAAAGTCTATATTTTGTATTGTTTCAAAGATTTTGTGTACTTTACTGTATTCTATTGATCAGTTAAGTTTATATACAGGAATATTTACAATTGCAGTATTATATTCCTAACACCTTAAATACTCTAAATTTACTGAACAAATTATTTTGACAAATCTTTAGTACTTTCCAGTAAATTTAAACTGTACTTTTGCACAATAGATATAATCTATTTAGTGTGAGAGTTAATGCCAAGATATGTTCAGAACTTTTGTTATTTGTACTGTTTAAATTATTTATGGACGACTTTTTGTATATTTGGAAATTAAAGTATTTATAGTTATGCTTGTTTTGAATTTTAAATTTTTAGACTACCACAATCCATGTTAAAGTAAACCTCATTAAACCAGGCATTATTTTTTCCAAGTAACTTTATCGGCTAAATCAGATTTCTTGTGTGATGTTGCTCTGCAATCCAATATGTGGCGGCTAACTTGTCTCACTTCCCTGCAGTTAGTGATAGTCAGCAGTTGAGGTCCAACATGATATTTTGAGTGACATCTTCAACCTATCGACTAATCTTGATCACCAGATCTTAACTAACTCCAATACAATAAACTGGATTATTGGAAGAGTACAGTTTATAACCCCTTTCAAAGTAATGTAATAAGAAATTATTATGTAAGACTTTTGGTTAGCTATAAAATCTTCAATAGTATTATGGCATTATTGCTAGTAATACCAGGTAACCTTAATGCAGAAATGGGAGAAGATAACCTGTACCAGTTTGTGTATTTGTTACTAATGTAATAATTGTGCAGTAAATCTTGCTAAATAGTAGTGTTACTGACAGATTGTAATGTATATATATTACAAAAAAGTATATAGAAAATATTAAAACATTTTAATGTAAAATAAGTTTTTGAGAAAAAGAAATATTTAAAATAGTAAGGCATTACTCAAATTTGCAGATGGACAATGCTTTATACACTTTCACTTAAAACTAAGTACCAATATATGAAATACTTTTAATAGCACTAAATTCAAATATATCTAATTTTACTTTTAAGGAAATTACTTTTTATAAAATAACATCAATTTTATTTCAATTACATAAAAACAATTTAATTCCTGTCTAGTTAGAATCTTAATACAGAATTTTTCCAATGTTTTCAGTTTAAACATCAGGTGTGGTTGGTGAATTTTACTAATAAAACATAAGTAAGGAAATCAAATTTAAGGCACATTTGTTTTAATTGGTAGCATGATATAACTCAAAGTTAAAATGATAATTTATGATTTCACATTCTTATTATAAAATGTAAGTTGAAAAGCAATTTATCAAAATGGATTGAAATTTAAAATTTGTTTAGTTTTCTCTTTTGAATGTAAATAATTTGAATAAGAAATTATTAAAGGAGCAACTTTACGATTCAATGATCAACAATCGGCGCGATTTCATTTTTAAAATGTAGCTTCAGGAAAATTAACATTGATATAATTAGCAAATTTCTGCCAGCATTTCAAAATTATATTTTGTGAAATTGGAAATGAATTCTTTCCATGGAAATACATTAGGAAATGGAATTATTTAAATGTTATTCGTTTATTCTGAACACATTTGTGTGTATGTATTATGTATATTTTGTATCATAAGCTATTTGGTTTGGCTTGTGTGTTTGATACTCAATGGTCATTTTTTGTACACAAGTGTAATTAGACCATTACATACTGTTTAGAGTGAATTTGAAACCATTATGAATTTCCAATCAAAAATGTTATTCGAACCAACGAGCTGGAATGAAGGTAACGGGGCTAATTCGGCTACCATTAATAATTTGTATAATTTTTTTTAAATAGAACTGCTCTTCTTCCTTATAATGTTTAACATTTTGTAACTAGCTATTTGTGGTTCATGTAGAAAACATTGTCTTTCTTATTAATCAGTTTTTAAAATAAAAACTTATAGATAACTTTTGAAAGTTTAATATCACAAGCACCACCGTTTATATATATCAAAAATGCGGTAGTTGAAGAGATGTTAATATTTTATATGAAAGGACATAAAAAGAGATAAAGCACTACAAGAAATTTAACTTAAAATTTTTAGGCAGAAATTGTATTTAAAACAAGACAAACTTTTGATTTAAAATAAATTGTTGAATCGTTCAAACAAACTGAATCAATTTGTTTTAAGATTAACTCTACAATTATTCTAAGCTCTTTTTTCTATTTTGGGTATTAATTTATTGACAGCGTCAATGAACAGAAACTGCAAAGTAGAAGTTAAAACTAGTTATGTGTTTAAATTTGCAGAGAAACTAAAATACAAATACCCATTTCCACTTATCTTATGGTTATTTGTCAATCAACTTAGACATTTATTGATTTTTCATTGGCTACTTTCAATGAAATGTATCTTGCTGGATATTTTTTGTACATGTTATCCCTTTATTTCAAAATTTGCTCTTTTTCATTTAAATCTAATGAAACCTATTACTTTAAAATACTTAAAGTGAAACTTATATATATGCACCAAGTTCTCATTCTGGAAATATTTTTTAGCCATGCATAACAATTAAATAATAAATTAGAAATCAACATTGATTATTTTGCGATTGAGTTTTGTGAAAAATACAGATTGATGAAAACTGCTAGATTTTACATAAAAAAAGTGATATTCTATTGAAAATGATCAATTCGGAAATATTTCTAAAAATTTGAGTAAATTATGATAAAGTATAACGTTAACTATATAGATTCAGTGCATTCATTTTTAAAATATAACATAATTAGGATATTTGTTGTGTTGTTTAAAAGTGAAAAACACATTTTGCATCACTTGCATGCAATTAAAATGTGTACGGATCTTCCTCAAGAATTTAAGAAATGAATGCCCTTTGGGACTTTGAAAACTAGTGTATATATTCCATTTATTTCTTTTTTTAAATGACGGAACAATAATGATTTACAATTCGATTTATTAGCCTAAATAAAAAAAACATTTCACATAGAACTACTCTAAATGTTCTAATTTCAGTATCACAATAAAAGTATCAGGAGCAGGTACTTATACATATTGTACCGAGCTTCGGGGTTCGTGTCGATTGAGATTTGAATAAACGAGTACTCAATGAACACAATACTTATTCGTAAAAATTCCACTAGATATACCAACTGTAACATTCATAATTATACAGCTACAATTCGTCAGATACAATAAGTAACAGCTTCCCATCACAGGTCTCAAATACCTCAGGCAGAGAACAGCTTCTCTAGACCAGTAATCACGACTAATCGTATTCACTCACTGTCGGGCTGTAGTATTTATACCTGACTTGGCGGGGAAATCTACCTGTTTCGTCAAGGTTCTGGAAGTTTCTAGGCTATCTCGCTAAATATTGGTCCTAGAGCTTAGGTGATGGATGTTTCCAGAAGTATCTATTTCTCGCCAAAACATCGCCAAGTAACCAAATCATTAGAAAACTACCTTTTAACGTATAACACGTCTAAATACCCCAAATTTTGCCAAAAATGTGAGTATTCCCGATCTGTCTGAGATATTTTAAGACAAACACAATAATTATTTGTAACATTGCCCCCCTCTTAAGGACTGCACGTCCCGGGACTACCATCCCTTGATAGGAGTCCAAATGTAATATAAAAGAATTTACATTTTAAGAGGATACAGAACACATTACAAACACAAACAATTAAAAAAAAAATAGAAAATATTAAAATTATCTATACTATTCACACAAAGAGACTATGGTATACTAATTTTTACTTTACATTACCATAAGGAGCTAATCTATCATAATGTACTACCTTTGTTTTGAAGAAGATGATTTCCTTATATGAACCACGACGTCATTCAGTCTTTATAGGACTGAGTAGGAACCTTCCCAGTTGGCTTGCAACTTTGGAGAAAGTCCTTTACGTCGAATCGGGTTCCACAACCAAACTTTATCACCTTCCTGAAATTCATGTCCTGTCGCTATTGTGTCATACCTAGTGTCTTCATTCTTTCGGTCGTCAGGTTAATTCGGTCTCGAGCGAAGTTATGGACATCTTCAAGACGTGCCTGAAAGTCTCGAAGGTATTCCTCTGGCGATGAAGATGTATCTGGTTGACGACCAAAATCAAGATCACAAGGGAGACGAAGTTCGCAACCAAAGAGCATTTGGGATGGAGTGTATCCGGTAGTCTCATGGACAGCACTGCGATATGCAAGCAGAAACAGCGGTAACTTCAAATCCCAATCTTGCTAATTTCTGGAAATTATAAGTGAGAGATTATTCAAAATGGTTCGGTTAAATGTCTCTACTATGCCATCTTATTGCGGGTGTAAGGGCGTGGTCTGCGTCTTGTCTATTCCGAGAAATTGACACATTCATTTAAAAACAGCCGAGGTGAAATTTGTAATTTGATATGAATGAATTTGTATAGGTGCGCCGAATCTGGAAACCCATTGCTGCACTAGAACCTCGGCTACTGTAGTCGTTTCTTGATCAGGGATTTAAAACGCTTCAGGTCACTTAGTAAAGTAGTCCATGACAACTAGGATGTATATGTTGCCATTTAAAGATCGTGGTAAAGGACCCAAATTGTCCAATGTTATCCGTTCAAAAGGTGCTCCTACATTGTACCGCTGTAACCTTCCTCGGCTACGTTTCTTTGGTCCCTTACGTGCCGCACAATCAACACAAGATTGACACCATTTCTCTACATCTTGTCTAGTTATGCTCCAATAGAAGCGTTCTCGAACTTCCTGTAGAGTTTTCATTACTCCAAAGTGGCCTCCAGTTGAGCTACTATGCAATTCTTTCAAAACATCTTTAATTCTTGATTTGGAAAAACAAGCTGCCATTTGAAATTACGTCCATCATCAGACCTCCCATTTCCAGTATAACACACCATTTCTAATATGGAGTGAGTCCCAAAGAGCCCAATATTGTTTAGTAGCAGGACTGTAGGTGGAGATGTCCTGCCAACTTCGTCTCATACTGGAAGATTCTTTTAATTGAAAAATTGGATTTATATCTGGGAGTTCTTTTTGAGCTTTTCTAAGTCCTTCATCATCCCATGGGTCTGGTTTCGATGGCGGTGAAACAGTAACTTGGCGTACCGAAGGATTTACTAATTGATAGTTCTTTTCTATTCTAGAACAATATCGGCAGCTTCCATTACATGGTCTCCTTGATAAAGTAATAGCATTTCCATGAAGAGTTCCTTTGCGATGACGTATTTCAAAGTCAAACTCCTGGATTCATTGAATCCATCTGGCTACCTGTCCTTCTGGATTTCTAAAATTTAAAAGACAGGTTAAGGATGCGTGATCTGTCCGGAGCAAGAACTTTCTTCCATAGAGATAATGGTGGAAAAGTTCAGTGGCTTTAACGATTGCCAGCAATTCCTTCCTGATTGTACAATAATTTCTCTCCTGTTTCGACAGACATTTACTCCAATAAGCAATGACATATTCTTTATCGTCTATTTCCTGCGACAAAACAACTCCGATATTTTCCTTGCTGGCATCTGTGTCTAAAATGAATAATTTTCCGGACTGGGGATATGCAAGAACGGGAGAAGATGCCAACGCCTCCTTCAGTTGTTTAACAGCTTTCTTACATTCATCTGACCATAGAAATCTCTGTTTAACTTCTGTCAACTTGTGAAGGGGTCTGGCAATACTTGAAAAACCCTTAACAAATTTCCTGTAATACGTACATAGTCCAAGAAAACTTCTTAATTAGAGGACATCTTCTGGACGATTCCAGTCCTGCAGTAATTACAGAGATCTTTTCAGGATCTGTTCTTCAGCAGAGATAATGTGTCCCAGATAGCTTACTTCACCTTGAAATAAATTACATTTGCAAGGATTCAGCTTCAGGTTGGCCATTTTTAATTTTTCCAGCACCTTTCGGATATTTCTTAGATGGTCTTCGAATGTGCGCCTTACAATGATGATATCGTCCAAATATACCAAACAGGCTTCTTAGGAAAGTCCTCGTAATACTGTCTCCATCAGGCGCTCAAACGTTGCAAGTGCATTGCAAAGCCCAAATGGCATAACCTTGAACTGCCAAAATCCTTGTCCCGTGGTGAACGCAGTCTTTTACCGATCCTCAGGATGTATCTCTACTTGCCAGTAACCACTCTTGAGATCCAAAGTCGAAAACCATTGATTTCCGAATAAAGCATCAAGTGTAACGTCAATCCTAGGAAGAGGGTAACTATCTTTTTTAGTGATGTTGTTTAACCGACGATAGTCAACGCAGAATCGGGTAGAACCATCTTTCTTCCGAACTAAAACTATAGGTGAAGCCCAAGGACTCTCTGATGGCTCAATAGTGTTATTCTGCTGCATTTCCATCCACCTCTTCCTGCTTAGTGAATGGCAGTTTTTTTGGATGTTGTTTAATGGCTGGATGATTTCCTGTATCGATTCGGTGCTGCGTCATTTTGGTTCGCCCAACATCATCTGATTTCTTGGTAAAGAGATCTCCGAATTCTAATAATTGGTTTTCTGCAGCATTCCTCTGTTTATAATCTAACTCTGCATTCTGAAGGAGTTCATTAATTAGTGTCATGAGGCTTAGATAGTGTGGCTTGACAATTTCGGTTAATACAGGTCACTGGAGTACAAGTCGCAAGCACTTCTCCTTCTTTTATTAATTTTGCCATATCGCTTAGATTAGAAACACTTAACGGGATTACATTTCATGAAAGATTGACGAATGAAGAAGCCATTAGTACTCCTTTAACGCAATTATCAGAACCTGGATAATCAATCAATCCATAATGAAAATTATTGTCTTCTGAAAGAGCTCCGGAAACTATTGTCTCAGTTCTTAGTGGTAATGTTGTTTCACTCTTTGCAGTTATATGATGGACTGTTTTCATATCTGAATATTTCGTCTTAAAAATTGCTTTGTCTTCAGAACGCGAGTGTAGCTCATTATTTTTAAAATCTAACTTGAAACGGTTTTCTTTGAAGAAATCCAATCCTAGAATATATTCGTCATTTATATCAGCGACATATGCTATATCATGGTAAACGGCATTACCAAATGCAGTGTTTATTAACTTTTCCATGCACTTTAATCTTATCACCAGTCACAATTTGAAGGGTAATGCAGGGCGGCGTCCAGATGAGTTTTTCACCAAATTTGCAAGCCAAATCTGCTCTAATGATCGTTAAGTTGGCTCCAAATTCGATTATCATTCTGCAGGGAACTTCGTTGACATGTTCCATAACGAAAAGTTTGTTGTCGCTGCTGCTTACGAAAGAAATGTGAAACAATTTAAATGGGGCTTCTGACTCTCTGGACATCTCTGCCCCGCGAGATGGCCACATATTAGTTTCCCTGCAGTGGTGGAAATGATCTTCCACCATCATGTGGTTTCGGGGAGTCTCTACGGACATGTCCGACTGCATTGCAATTCCAACACTGAATTTTCATGTTTCTGCCACCTTTACTCAATTCTCAGCTACTGAATTTTCATCGCAGATCTCTTCAATTTATTTTCTTAGCTCATAATCTGTATCATTAGCAGAGACAGCTCTGATTGAGTGCCGGTCTCTACGCGCGGCCTTCTGGGCAGCCCCTATCTTATGTGCGTAGACTAGGGCATATACGATATCTTTGACATCGGCGAGTCTAAGTGTTTTCTGTATCTCCGGATCCCGTATACTATCGATGAAGTGATGGAGAGTCACATCTTGACGTGTCTCAGCTGGGAAGTCCGAAAATGCTTGATGGAAAAGTCGCTGAATATCGGCAGCCAATTCTTGCAGACCAGCTTTTTGATAGCGTGACTTTAACTGTAGTCTACTATATTTTTTATTGCACTTTTCTCCAAACCGCAGCTCAAGCGCACTTGATAGGGCTTGGAAATCGTGCCTAATCTTTTCCGGAAGCGTCTCGAGTATGTCGGCCGCGTCTCCTCTTAAAGAAGGCGCCAAGTGAAAAGCTTGGGCTCGAGGATTCCATCCATTTGCTCCCGCTGCCATCATAAACTAGGTCTTGTATACTTGCCAAGTAGATTTTTCATCGAATATTCAGAGTTTAATCGTGGCTAGGGAAGGCATAAATGCCACGTTGGGTTCCTCATGTTTGTTTGACATTTGTTTCTTCAAGCTTTCAATCTCCTTATTCATATTGTCTAATGCTTCTTCAATGTTTCCTTCTACGTCCAAAACTTTAGTTTCAACTGAAGTTACCTTATCTTCCATTGCATTCATCTTCTCCTGAATGATGTTTGAGAATTCTTCTTTAACACTTACAATGTCCTTCTTAAGTTCCTTTTTAAGCTCCTCCTGTCCAGATTTTATTTTTTTCCTCATCTCGGTTTTAATCTGTTCTTGTCCAGTTTTCATCTCTTCTGGTCCAGCGTTCATCTCTTCTTGTCCAGCGTTCATCTCTTCTTGTCCTGCTTTCAATTCCTCCTGTCCAGCTTTCATCTCAACCATCTGCTTCGCTAATTTTTCGAGAATTTTCATTAAATCGATATCCATTTTTCTTGTGACACGCTGCATCAACTCTTCAACCCCGCTTCTTACACTAGTTGTACTTAGATTCGGGGTTCGTGTCGAGTTAGAATTGAATAAAACAGCCACTCAATGAACACTAGACTTTTTCGTAAAAATTTCACTAGATATACCAACTGTAACATTCACAATTATACAGCTACAATTCGTCAGATACAATAAGTAGCAGCTTCCAATCACAGGTCTCAAATACCTCAGGCAGAGAACAGCTTCTCTAGACTAGTAGTCACGACCAATCGTATTCACTCACTGTCTTCACAAAAAAGTCGGGCTGCGGTATTTATACCTGACTAGGCGGGGAAATCTACCAGTTTCGCCAAGGATCTGGAAGCTTCTAGGCCATCTCGCTAAATATTGGTCCTAGAGCTTAGGTGATGGATGTTTCCAGAAGTATCTATTTCTCACCAAGTCGTCAAGAATATCGCCAACTGTTGCCAAGTTTTCTCGCCAAGTCACCAAATCATTGGAAAACCCGCTTTCAACGTATAACACGTCTAAATACCGCAATTTTCACCCAAAATGTGAGTATTTCCAATATGTCTGAGATATTTTAAGACAAATACAATAATTATTTATAAATTTGTAACAATATGTATGTATATTAGAGAAACTCTGAAAAAGGTTTCTCAAAAAATTATAAATTTAATTTGATATGACACAAGAGTTCTACTAATCATTTTCGAATGGCCTCTTTTCATAGAACACAGTAAATATTACAAGTTTTATAAAATAAATTTTAAACCATAATACTTATGTTTTATTAAATCATGTAGTAAAGGCTATTAAGAAGTCTTACTGTAAAAAGTTTTGATAAGAAATTGCAAAATAAAAAATTTTTCGCAATTCAATCTGTAAATAGAGAGTTGTTATCAAAATGATACTTGAAATCAGCTTCACCAATCTTTTTCGAGCTTGCAAACCTCATTTCACAGAATTTTATTGTAAACATTCATCGGACAATCAATGTTTCCCAGAGCATGGAGGAAGGAATATAAGAATAGTTCCAACCGCGTAATATCGCTAGCGCCGGTGAAGTAGCTAGCAGACGATACCACGCCTACCCTGTCTTTCAAGAGAAATGGTACGTTCTTATTGAGGACACAGTATAAGCAAGCATTATTTTTTTTCGTTTAAATTGAAAAATAGAAATAAAAGCATCTAAATTACTTACTATTCTTTTTTTTTTTATAAAAAAAGTTATTTTTATTGATAGTTAAGTGCTTATTTTGTATTTTTGTTGCTTATTAATATTAGGTATTTCGATAAAGAAATTTTAGGCGTGTTACTTACATTATTGACTGAGATAAACACTTGAACATTATGAAGTAAATTAAATATCATATTATTATATTTATAATCATGAAAAAGTATCGATTTTTCTTTTCTTTATTGATATTCAGTGGCAAAATTTTCTGCCCATGTTATTTCCTGTGATTTTATCCATGCATTCAATATTCTACTATTTGGTTATAATTTTTCTTTTTATAAGAAAGAATTATGCTTCTGTATATAAATTTATTTATATCTATAAAGTAAGAGTACTTTTATTTTGATGTATTTTTAGTCCAATATTAGAAAAAAAAAAGTTTTTACAATCAATAATTTGTAAATAAATTTCGCTAAATAAGTAAAAAAAAATTATTTAAAGTCAACTGTAAAAAACTTAGAAATTAAACATTTTTTTAAATCTAAAATTAATTTTCAATAAATCTTGATTTACTATATTAATAATGTTTATATAAGATTAAAATATCTTATCAAGAAGTTTGATGTTTTAATGTTAATGTAATTGTAAAATCTAAGTACTTTTGTTTTAAAAGATTGGAATTTGTTCACTAGCAAAATAATTAAATGGAACCCTAAAATTATAAAATTAATCTCCTTTAAATAAATTTTTTACCGATGAGTTTTTAATATAATGCAAAATTTAAAATTTAGTTTTAATTAAAATTTAATTTTAAAACATTAGTTTAATATTTAAATCTGCCTACTTCTATTATTTATTTATTTATTTTTTTATTTATTTTTTTCGTATGCACACACATAAAGCATTTGTAAAGTTCAGAACGTGGTCATGTTTAATATTACACATAATGTGAAGAAATTTATCGAATGTGAAATGTGTAAAAATTTTCTTCAAACATTTCGACAGTATATTATTTGTAAATAATAGTATTAGTATAATTACACAGGTATATTTTTTATATTATTCCATATTGGTATAATTGCAGTCTTTGACAATAGAGTTGTTTTTAATTCCATTTGAATTACTAAACAATCTATACATGAAAAAATTTTTTTCCAGAAATTATCAAGTCAACCAATATTAATTTGGCCATAATTAATTACCATCATTAAATTAATTAGCCATTATGTTGTCGTAAACTATCATATTATGATTTATGTTTTAAAATTCATAAATTTTATATTTCTTTCATGTTCAATATACAATACATTTTAAAAAATCACATTTAAGAATTTAATTGACTGAAACCATTAAAACTCATTTCCATTTTTTAATAAACAAATACATTAATAAAATTAATTTAAACAAGTATCAGTAAATTACAGATTCTGCTAAAATATGTTTACATTAGCACATTTACATAAATTGCAATACTGAGAGAATATATAAAGTAATATATATATATATATATATATATATATATATATATATATATATATATATATATATATATATATATATATATATATATATATATATATATATATATATATATATATAAACCAAAATATAAAGATGCATTTAACATCATGCACTGAAAATTACAAATTTAAACATTATTATTAAACTTTAAAAATAATTGATTTGTAATAAAACATATTGATCTTGAAACATCAATAGTATTTATATAAAAATAAGCATCTCTAAAATACAAATGTTGTAAACTTAAAATATATAGTTATCAGTAAACATTGAAATTGACACATTCTGTAGAATTCTTCACACAATGAACATTAGCATAAATTATAATATATCGAAAGAACTTTTAATATATATACACACAGATTTAAATATTAAAAAAGTTTAAACATATATTATACGTTGCAAATTAACACTATATATATATATATATATATATATATATATATATATATATAGTATATAAACATATACATACATATATATATATACACACACACACACACACATATATGCATACACTGGTGTGCAAAAATTAAGGAGGAAAAGGTTTTTCTAGTGCACCGTCTCTCAGCAGTGTACCAAATCGATAAAAATCTTACCAGAACATCCTCCAATTATAAAAATATGAAAAAAATTCTAAATGATTAAAAAGGAACTTTATTGAAAAATGAGCATGGAGCAGAAAACAGAGACGGCCGAAACATCCATATGACAGATCTCTAGCAAGAAACAACCAGCTTTTAGTAGCAGGTATGATCTCCCCTGACTGCTGAGCAGGATTGCCATTATCTGTCCATACTGAGTATGAGATTGTCAATAAGTTGCTGAGGTACTGCAGCCCATTCTTCTTGTAGGGCTAATCGCATCTCCGAAATCGTTAGTGGTGGTTGGTGACGTGCCGCCAAGCGTCTCCCTAGAAAGTTCCCCACGTGTACGATTGGATTTAAATCTGGGGACCTTGCCGGCCAATCCAAGCGTTCAATATCCTCACTTTCCAACAGCTCTTCGACAGCCTCTGTACGATGAGATGGAGGATTGTCGTTCATGACGAAGAACTGGGAATGCATAGCACCTCTAAAAGGACGCACATAAAGAAGGAGAATATCATTACAATAACGGGACCCTGTGACTGAACCTCCTTGAACGACTGAAGGTCAGTACGGGTATCAAGCAAGATGCCTCCCCAAACGAGAACACCGTGACCTCGAAACCGATCCCTTTCGACGTTGTTGGCGGGGTTATTGCGTATTCCCCGCTCTCTCCAGATGTGTATGCGTTCAGAATCAGTAGCCAGACTAAATCTGCTCTCGTCCTTAAAGAGTACTCGATCCCATTGCTGATCCGTCCAGTTCTGGTGTTCCCGGCATCACGTAAACCGCCTTCTCAGGTGGGCAGACGTTAATGATACACAGCGTACAGGTCATCGTACGAATAGACCACCATTCTGCAGTCTTCTGGCGACTGTAAACCATGATATCGGTCGTCCAGTCGTCTGTTGGAGGTGTCCCACGATTTCTGCAGTCCTCTGCAGCCTCTTCTTTCTTGACTGTAAGATCATATACCGGCCTTCCATTGCCGTGGTTGCTCGTGGACGACCACTGTTGAACCTTCGGACAGCCGATCCTGTAGTTTAAAATGCTCTCCAGATTCGTGAAACGATACTGTGAGCGATTTCAAACTCCGCAGCCACACTTGTCAAACTTCGATCTTCCTCAATCTTCCCAATGATTCGACCTCGTGTAAGGTCATCTAGATGTCGTCTACAAGGTTGCCTGTTCATTATTTCACACCGATTAAGCAGCTCTTCGTCGTTTAAACTGATATACGCCGTGCAATAGCTTTCACAGAAACGCTGAGCGTACACCGCCAGCCGGCTTTATACCCCTTCGACATTCCCCCTTTACGTCATGTTGTGTAATTTGAGTATGCCCTTGCCATTGTCGATCTTCTGATTGGTCTTTCGGTCCGATCTACCTGTTTTTACTTGTTATGCTAATTTTCCATTTTGTCAAAATTTTTGCACACCTGTGTATATACATACTGTACCGAGCTTCGGGGTTCGTGTGGATTGAGAGTTGAAGAAAGAAACCACTCAATGAACGCAATACTTTTATTTGTAAAAATTCCAGTAGATATACCAACTGTAACATTCACAATTATACAGCTACAATTCGTCAGATACAATAAGTAGCAGCTTCCAATCACAGGTTTCAAATACCTCAGACAGAGAACAGCTTCGCTAGACTAGTAGTCACGACCAATCGTATTCACTCACTGTCTTCACAAAACTGTCGGGCTGCGGTATTTATACCTGACTTGGCGGGGAAATCTACTAATTTCGCCAAGGTTCTCGAAGCTTCTAGGCTATATCGCTAAATATTGGTCCTAGAGCTTAGGTGATGGATGTTTCCAGAAGTATCTACTTCTCGCCCTGTCGCCAAAAATCTCGCGAACTGACGCCAAGCCACCAAGTTTTCTCGCCAAAACATCGCCAAGTCACCAAATCATAAAAAAACCCGTTTTTAACGTATAGCACGTCTAAATACCGCAATTTTTGCCCAAAATGTGAGAGTTTCCGATCTGTCTTAGATATTTTAAGACATATACTATAATTATTTATAAATTTGTAACAATACATATATTGTTATCGACCTTGAAAAAGAGTTGATTTGGTGTATAAATATCTCATTGATCTTGAGACATCGGTAGCATTCTTACAAAAATATGTGCATATCTTACACACAAATATTGTTTAATTATTGCATTAATCAAAAGTATGACATGATTTTCAAGCGGATCTGCATAAAACATGTGCTCTTTTAAGGAAGAAAATATAATTTTTCCCTCTAAACGTCTTAAAGCATTTATTTCTAATTTGGTAACAGAATGTTTTGGAAATAAATTTCCACTATTTAAGCGAACCTGATGTCTAAATGCTTTTCCCCATTCTTTACATATTATAAACACATCATCCGAAGGATAAATTAAATCGCCTTGGCTTTTACAAGCAATTAAAATTTTTTATGCAGATTAAAATTTTCATCTGTAAGTGCTCCAACCCCAATTTTACATTTTAAATTAGATAATTTTTTTTGCGACAAATCCAGTTATATAAAAAACATGTTCTGAGCATATATTTAAAGCTTGTGGTGCAAAAATATCGTGATTCACTTGGGTCTGAATATTCTTGATTTTCAGTTGTGCCTCGAGGATGAAGATAAGTTTGAGTAGTTTCGTTAATTACATTAACAGGATTTTTTTGAACAATTTACACTTAAAATTGCTACTTTGGACTGAACGATACCATTTGTTTTGTCAGTAGACAATTCTGACCGAAATAGAATCTTTTTATACGCACTAGAAAACTGGAAAGCAGTAGGGTTATTATTGCATCTACCTTGTAATCGAATACATGCAAAAAACAGTTCAAAATGATGTTGGCTCAGTTTGTATGTTGGAAGATACTTTAGTATTGGGGAACTGTTCAAACATAATTCTGTGAACAAGATTTTTATGCTGTTTATGCAAATAATGAAGACTAAGAAACCAGTCTTTCTTTTGCTTTCTAAAAGCAAACCTCCATTTATGCTAGCTTTTAGTCCAGAAATATATTTTTCTGCACTTCCTGTGAAATTCAGAGTCTTTTCCCAAAATTTTGGACTAAGCGCTTTCTTTAGACCAAACTGATGAATATTTCTTGAATTGAGAACATCAAAAAGATCATTGAATATCTTTATAAAAATAATTGTTTCTTCTGAGCCGATAAACTCAGGTAATTGTAATTTAATATCACAAAATTTAATAACATCAGCTATTGACTTACTCAGTAGCTGTGTTGCTAAACTTACTTTCATTTTCTTTTTGGAAAATTTTACTTGAGAAAGTCTTAATTTATTTGCTAAATGAAGACCTTCTCTTTCTTGTAAATTATTAAGTGCTTCTATATATTTCCAATCAATATATTTACTTTCCTTTGTTAAAATGCATTTTTTTCACCAAAAGTGTTTCTGACAAGTTTTAACATATGACTAGGATCCAAAAAAAAAAAAAAAAAACCCAGCAATTTTCTTCTTTGTCGTAGGATGTTCAAAGCTGATGTCAAAATCAGTAGACTTAAAATTGTATCCTAGATTTGCAGCCATAGAAAAATATGCTGCCAAACCATCAAATGTCAGTGACACTACATTAACATTATATGTATCAAGTAGAATTAAACATTGGCATAACAGATTAGCACGCTGGTGAGAATTTTAACTATCAACTAAAAAATATCCAATCGGAATTTTAAAATGTTGATTGATACAAATAACCATAACACTAAAGCTTCTTTAGCTAGCGGTTGTTCATCATCATCGATTTAAATACCCATGTTAACATATCCATATATTTTTTCATTATGAAACTCAACATGCTGT
>CM057817.1:7830838-7831886 GCA_030067965.1 Latrodectus elegans | reverse complement strand
TATAGCCATTTCATCAATAAGTAATGAAAACAATATAAAGTATTTAGTATTTCTAACCTGCTCAGACAATGAATTTAATGTTTCTGAAGTGAAACCTGGATTTCCATCAATATGTTCATACCACTTTGTGATGGTTCTTGGGTGTGGTAAACATGACTGAAAAGATTTTCGCACCCAGTTATAGGCATTAGGAGAGTAAAAATGTTGTGTTTGAGCAAATGTTCTAAGTTCAGGAGAATATGTTTTTGGTAGTGGTTCATTTCTGATTTTGCTTAATTGTCATGAAAAAAGTTCATTAGGGCCAGTTTTCCGAAAAACTTCAATAAAGTCTTCATGAATTAGTCGTCTTTTACACAATTCATTAATAACTGCATAAAGATTTGTAATCTTCTTATATAGTCTTATTTTCTGATGAAGAGTCTTAATTTTTTTATTTAAAGTAACCTCTTCATTAGCTTCATCTAAAGATCGCTTACATCTGGCATTCGTAAATGGATTTTCATTTATTTCTGACCTGCAACTTGAGGTGGATGGCTGGCATAATAATTACTCAGTTCCATAGATCCACTTGTAATATTTCGCTCAGTTGGAGGTTTTCTTCCAGCAGATAGTTTCTAAAAAAGTTACATGTATTTAGAAAATGTTAATTACAAATTTAAGGAATTTCAAATTCATACATACAAATGTATATACAAACAGATATATGATATGCTATTAAACTAAAACTCTAAAATAAGTCATACAAATACAAATCATACAAATTTAATTGCAATTGATTTATTAGCTGTATTAAAATTAATTATCTGTATTTATTAACTGTTTCTCACCACTTATATATTTCATTAAGAATAATTTTCTGTAATAATTAAATAACATTTTCATCTTATAAATTAAGTAATGCATATTTTTAGGAGCAAATAAATCTATTTTCCATAATCCTGTAAAATTGGTCTGACAATAATACCTATTACTCTGAACTTTTTCTTAATCTGAAAATTTATTTTGAGATACTCGCAGACGAGATTTTACAAAATTAAAATAACGGTTT
>CM057817.1:7693338-7823338 GCA_030067965.1 Latrodectus elegans | reverse complement strand
TGCTTAACTTTTGGAAGTGATTGTATAATAACCTACACCACCACAAATATACCACTTGGCACACATTAAAAAGTAAAAAAATTCATATGTATAAGGAATAATATAGAAATATTAATAAGTCCTTTCTATATCATTTTAAAAAATCAATTATACTACTTATACCAAAAATTATATTATTATTGATTATGAAATACTGAATTACTGGTACATGTACCGATGATTAAAGAACTTTTTAGAAATAAACAAGTAGAGAACAAGTTTTGTTTTCATACTTTTCTAAAGAATTATAAAATTCCAATGGAAAATCCTGTTTCCCAGTAAAAAAAAACTTATAATCTTAAGAAGTTAGGAAAAATATTGATATAACCTTAGGTTTACTTGCCTTAGAAAGAATATTTATTTAATCATATAATATTTAAACAGTGGTAGTTTTCTTTTTAAATTTCTAAAATTAAGATGTTGCGCATTTAAGAGACACTAATTAATCATTCGTAATTTATAAATTAAAATAAGTTCTTAAATTGAAAACAAAAATTCGTTTTTATAAGATAAAACATAAATTGACTTGCTAAAGGGGGAAGAAATCCTTAATCACTTGCAATTATTCTTAGCAGGGTGATTTTGTTTTGGTTACGTTTCAAGCACACACTAACTTAATAAAAATGCTAACATATCAGCTAAGGATATTGAATTTATCACACACAAACATAACCTTTTAATATTTCTGTGAAACTTATTAAAAAAATGTTTAAAACCTATAAATTTAAAATGACAATTGAGAATGTAATCATAATATTGATTATCATGACAGAATATTAAATCTTCAGCTAAATATGAATTATTTTAAATAAAATACATGGGAAATAATTTCAAATAAAAGATCTGAATTCATATTTACATCAAGAGGAAATCAACCGATAAAGGTAAAAATATTTGGCGAATACATGTAGTTAATGTATGTACTCACGGAAAACTCGATTCCCAGTTACAAAAATCTTGATCTTTTCATTAAAACTTCAAATAAAGTTACAAATATTAAGGTAAAAGACTAGATAACATTTTATATCATTTCAAAATAAAATAATTTTGAAATATAATCTTCGAATTTTAAGTTAATGATTAGAATTTTTAATAAAATTTAGAATTCAAAAATTATCAAGTGAAACTGAATTCGGAATTAAATTGAGACCAAAGAGAAAAATACAATAATTTAAAATGAAAAACCCAGTTATATATTTATAATTGATATTAACTGGGTTAATTAGTTATACATTTATAACCGATATATTGAAAAATTCAGTAAATAATTTGTTACGCTACTGAATTCTTTGGAAACTTACATTTCAACCAAGCAAAACGTTTTTTTATCAATATATCGGTTAATTACACACATTCTTTTCTCATAAATTATCTACTTTACTGATCTGCATACTTAAAATTTGGTAAGGAAAACTTTTTCCTTATATAATTTAAACTATTACAATGTATTTCCTCACGTTCTTACCTATAATGTAACTTGTACTGAAGTCTATTTCAAGACATAAATAATGTATAACATATTTGAGAAAGCACATAGGACTCTTGAAATAAAGATTTACATTTAAAATCCATTTTCTGAGCAGTTTTTTTATAAAAGTAATTGAATGGGAATCTTGCTGAAATTGAATTTTGTTAAATACATTTTACAACCAAATCAAATATTGAATAATTTAAAATTAGCCTTTGCTTAAAAATATTTCTAAGAAAAGTTGTATAACAATAAACTAAGTAGAAGCGATTTAATTATTGTAAATCAGGATATAAAATAATATTTTAGAACAGTATTTAAAGCACTGTTTCTCTAAATCCGTTCTAAAATTTAATTGCTGAAAAGAAAAATAAATCTACTTAGTATTAAGTGTATCAAAAACTGCAAAAGAATTTTTATAAGAAATATTTAAATTAAAAATATTAATTAGAAGCAAAATCAATAAAAATAGCTCATGCAAAATTTATTATTACGTAAATTTTCTAGTATTGTTTTGACAAATTTCCTTTTTTGCATAAAAACATCTTTAAAAAGAATTAAATATTATATTGTTAAACGAGGTAAACTGCAAATAAATTTCTAATATCAAAGACAGGAATTAGTCAAATTTCTCATATTGCTCTTCGAATTCATATCCTTGAATAAGGAAGGATTGCTCAGTCCAATTTTAAAATCATTAATGAATTAAAAAAATACATGTTTAAAAAGCATAAAAAATACTTCAAACAAGTTAATTAAAGAAATCTTCATCGGTAGAGAACCATGTGCGTCTATACATCTTAATCATTTTGTCTACTACGATAGTTTCTTATTCAAAATTTTGTCATTTTGTACTCGTCATTGCATCTTACAAAAGAGCTGCTTTACGAAAATTACTTTGAATGAATCCCATTATTAAGGAAAAACTTGTTTTGTGTGTAGATTTTTTTCTCAAATGTAATCTTTTAAACGTCTATAAAGAACATTGTTCCAAATGTGTCTTGTGTGTGTGTGGCACTTCTACCAAATTTATAATTTTTCACTCATGGTTTCTAAAATAATCCTTTCAGGAAAAATGTTCTCAGCAATGATCATATAAAAAAAGCTATTCTCCAGAGCGAAAACCTAAATGTTCAGATTAAATATTTTTGTAAACAAACGCACAATCACAAATTTCACATTTAAAGGATTTTTCCTCCAGGGTGAGTCCTCCTATGTGAACTGAGGTGTTATTTTTGACTAAAAGCATGGTTGTATATTTTGCACTTTTATATGGTTTTCTTTTTCGTATGAATCCTAAAATGTGTTTCTTGAGACTTCATGTCACATTGAAAGCATGATTGCAAATTTCTCACTTAAATGGTTTTTCTCTAGAAATTGTCCTCCGATGTGAATTCATGTGTGCTCTTTGACTGAAAGCACGATTTCATATTTCGCACTGATATGGCTTCTCTTTCGTATGAGTCCTCAGATGCGACATGAGATCTGTTTTCTGGCAAAAAGCTCGATTGCATACTTCCCATTTGAATATTTTTCTTCAGAATGCAACCTCAAATGTAATTGAAGGCTTCCTCTTTGACTTTTATTAAACCACACCGTATGCTTCCAAATGTGTAAATTTTTGTTTTTCTGTTTGTAAGTCCTTTGACATATAATTTAATCGTTGTTAATCTTAGAAACAATTGTTTTCAAAGAAACTTCTGTTTAATAATAGTTTAAACATTATTTTTATTTTAAATGTCACTTAATAAACATGACAAAAATGTTAGCCTATTCATTTTAAGCAAATCCAAAATTATTTATTTCATTCATTCTACTTGAAAAGTGTTTCTATAGATGATGAGAATTGAGATTTTTCAATTCATTGTTTTGGAAAAATACTGTATTTTTAAAATTCTATGAAAATAATGCTTACGATAAGCTGAAGAGAAGTTAACTTATGCAAGTTTTGATTGTACCACATACAAATTTATAAACATATAACATTTTTTTTGATAAAAAGTATTTAACTATGGCAATTTCTTAACTAAAACTGCTTTTCAAATACAATTCAAGATAATATATCCACTTAATATAAGGCGTACCTAGATTTCAAGCAAATTTCTTCATTTTTATTTTTGTTAAATAATTTATCAGCTTGTTTTTTTTAACTTTTACTTGTAATATCTTAATAAAATCCTAATACAGAAAAATTCAATTTAAATTTCAAAATTGTTTAATACATTTTTAAGTTTTTTTAGCGCAAAATTTTGATAGTTTGTTGTATTAGTTAATTTGTGTTATAAATAAACAAGTGTGGCATGGAATATATATATATATATACTTACACTAGTTATATCAAAAATGACTAACTCAAATTCAATAAATGCTTAAGCATAAGCATTTATTGAATTTGAGCAGAGTTTATCAACATATTTCATTTGTAAAAGTTTCCAAAACAAAAAATTGGATTGATGCATAATTACTTATAACTTAGTCTTTTTATGTCCAATCACTTAGTTTAATTAAATATAACACCAAACTTGATTGATTCACAGAAAATAATATTAAGTTGTTATTAATATTTATAAATATTCTATATAAAAATAACATACAAATTTTCACTTCTAAATATGAGCTATAGATTAAACCCAGGAACGGTTTTCTTTAATTTTTTAAAATTTAATTCTTTACTGAGATCACAACACAAGATTCTTTGTAAATATCTTGATTTAATTTTTTGTGGATTGAAGCTATTTTACAAATCTTTGTCATTAAAAATTATAAAACTAATTTTCTCTAACTATTTATGTAGAATAATATATTTTGTATTATATTACAAAATTTAGATTTGTATTTTTCCTATATTAACAGCTAAGGCACAGTTACTGACAGTTTCCTATATTTGTCAGTGTCGTGTGATGTGTTTAAACGCAGCTCAAACCTCGTCTAATTGTCATTTAAATTTTCAGTTTCGAATAATGGACGAATATTTTGAGAAATATAAGTAATCAATCACTTTCATGAATGATGAGTGTAGGGACTCAAAACTTTAAATATCATTCATTCAGACTTATGCAATTTGAGTGTATACAGGTTGCTTGAAAATATTTACAAGTTTTAGAGCATCTGAAAAGAGATGTGATGATAACACTGATGAAAAGCTGTTTCAGTTTTCGATCTATTTTTTAACCAAAAAGGACACCCTATAGCTCATCGGATGAGATACACTGGTGGAAGCCGTTTCAGTTTAAAACTTGCAATCCGCCTTTAAATCAGAAAAATGTAATTCTGAGTCATCTGAGCATTTGTGACAGCGAAAAGCCATTTTAGTGCGGAATTTGCTGTCGAAATTTCAAGCATAAAAGAAGCCCCGATTCCCATTTAAATCACACTCGGCAGAAAAATAATTTATGAGTGAAGTATGCAACAAAGTGTTTGCTTGGAAACAAAATTACAGGAGAATTACAAAATTACAGCATTCACATTGAAGAGAAGCCAGATCAGTGAGTTCCTTTCTCAAAAGGATTTTCTTTAAGTGACTACTTTCGTGAGCACGAAAGAATCCACATTAAGAAAAAACCATTTCAGTGTGAAGTAGGTGAGAAGAGATACATTTAGAAATTTAATCTCAATATATATATACATAAACATAGGAAAAAATTACACTTTTTATAAATAGCACACACTTTGAACATATTTTTCTGTTATTGTGGAAACTGAGAAATAAATTCAAGTTTATTGCATTCAGTTTATTCCGAAAATATTGTAAAAATTGTAAAATAATGATTCAGCCAATATAAATAATTTAAAGTGAATCGTTCTTAAAGTTGATTGATAAAGATTTCTCTTGTGTTGTTAAAGCCTTTTAATAATTTTTATCATAAGTATGTTGAATTTTAAATGATTTTTTTAACTGAAACATATTGTGGTCTCTAAAGTAATTTATCTGAAATATAATTCTTAGAATGAATATAATTTTAATTCTTTTTTATGTTCTTTATCTTTTCTTCTATTTGGTATGCTGTACCCGTAGGTCCCGGTCTAATTAGCCCTCGTGTGCAAAAAATGACCGTTGAGCAACAAACAATCCATCAATCTGCTGTAATAATTCTTTCATTAATGAATTGCAAAATTTCATCTCATTTTATTTGGATGATTATAAACCTATTAATCATTTATAAGATATATTTTCCAGAGTTTGTTCAACTCCTGAGAAGTAGAATTTTAAATTAACTCTTAGAAAATGACTCCTGGGATTTTTTTAATGCATTCTTTAAAGTATTTTTTGCTAGAAAACATTACCTATATCATGAATTTATTTTTAATTTTACTAAAAATTTATCTGAAAATATTTTCTGATTTCCTGATAAGATCAGTAAAGACTGACTTATAATAACTTAATGAATGCTAGACTACTTTTGAGAAACAAAAAATGCTTGGTTGCTAAAAAGTCTGGTATATCTTTGCTGAATGAAAGTAAAAAGAAGAAAACCATTTATGTTATCTAATGCTTGTTTGAAATGAAAAGGTAAACGTCACGATTTTGGCTTAAATAGAACCAATATCTTTGGTTTCAAAATCTAGTTCTATCCTTTTTCACAGTTTAGTTTGATTTTGTCTGACTATTTGAATAATCAATTAAAGTTAATAAAATTAATAAATGATTATTTAAAGTTAATATATATATATATATATATATATATATATATATGCGTGTGTGTGTGTGCGCGCTAATATCCATTAGAGTGTATCTGCACTATTTTAATTTCTCGGAAATATTTAATATAAAATTAGGTATTTAAGTTTATCTTCAGTTTTCAAGCTGTGCCTTCATAAAATGAATACAGATGTATGGTTATAATTTGAAGATTTCTTTTAAAAACAAAATTTTTTATTATTAATAGAGCATCCAAAAATTGTTACCTATTACCCATTTAATCATTATTTTACAATGGACAGCAAGCGTTTCTAATCTTTCAATTTGTTCTAATCTTTCATGAATTTTAACTATTGAAAAAACATTCATTAGATATTACTGAGCAATTATTGCATGATCGTTTTTTAAAAGTGATGTGAATTCTGAATCTTATTGATAATATATATATATATATATATATATATATATATATATATATATATATATATATATATATATATATATATATATAAGCTTTATCAAATTTTAAATTTTAATTTTGACATTCACACTGAGTCTAATACAAATATAGAAAATATTTTATTATATAAATGCATTGTGAGAAAGGGTGTTGCTATGAAGAAAAATTATCAGTTCCTTTCTATTGTTACAATGAAACAATTTCATTTACTTTAGTTTTTTTTAGAATGATTAAATCAATAACAGGTACTCATTTACAGAAGTTAAATAAAAAAATATAAAATAATTTTCTTGCATGAAAATAATTTATTGAAAAATCTAAGAATGTTCTTTTTTTTTTTTTTTTTTAATTACAAAATGTATTTTCTACTTTTTCTTTTTATTGTATTATTTGAGTCATATTTTTGTTTCTTTCAATATATATGTCTCAGTTCTAGTTTCTTGATTTGATTATTGTTTTGTAAATTTATTGACAGAAATGAATCCACGTTTTTTCTTTGTATAAAAAAAAAAAAAAAAAAAACTGAATTCAGTTTTTTGTTTTGTTTTATCTAGCTTATAAGTTATGTAAAACAGAGCAAAAACATTGTAACAGAATTGTTTTGTGCATGATATGAGGGCATTAAATAATAATTAAATTCATTTATTTTAAAACCTTATACAATAAATGCCCATATTTAATTTTCATTTTGATGATCTCTTGTTTTCCTCTTGTAAGTTTTTTACAGTAAATATGCAGAGAAGTCATGTAAGAAAACTTAAATACTTAAAAAAATTATAAATTTTCAGACAACATTTTATTAATTAATGTAAGCAATTGATTGCTTAAAACTAACTTATCACAACTTAAATACTTTTGATGCTCAAAGTATTTTGACCTCTCTCTCTCTCTCTCTCTCTCTCACACACACACACACACACACACACACACACACACACACACACACACACACACACACACACACACACACACACACACACACACACACACACACACACACACACACACACACACACACACACACACACACACACACACACACACACACACACACACACACACACACACACACACACACACACACACACACACACACACACACACACACACACACACACACACACACACACACACACACACACACACACACACACACACACACACACACACACACACACACACACACACACACACACACACACACACACACACACACACACACACACACACACACACACACACACACACACACACACACACACACACACACACACACACACACACACACACACACACACACACACACACACACACACACACACACACACACACACACACACACACACACACACACACACACACACACACACACACACACACACACACACACACACACACACACACACACACACACACACACACACACACACACACACACACACACACACACACACACACACACACACACACACACACACACACACACACACACACACACACACACACACACACACACACACACACACACACACACACACACACACACACACACACACACACACACACACACACACACACACACACACACACACACACACACACACACACACACACACACACACACACACACACACACACACACACACACACACACACACACACACACACACACACACACACACACACACACACACACACACACACACACACACACACACACACACACACACACACACACACACACACACACACACACACACACACACACACACACACACACACACACACACACACACACACACAATTAAATTTCCTGATGAAAGTTGATTCAAATATCGTTCCAGAATGTTAATTGATATTCAGTATCAAATTTAATATCGTCAAAAATGTATAATTTGATTTTAGCCAAATGTTATTGTGATTTTAATACACGTTCTTAAAAAAGATATCATTCATTAATTTATGATAATATTATAATTTATAATTGCTAAGATATATTTATCTTAAGCAATATAATAGATTTTTAAAATTAAATTAAAAATACTTAAGAAAGATGCAAGTTATTTTAAAAAATATGTTTAATACTTATATTTTATAGTTTGTAATTAAATATTTTGTGCACGTGTTCTTCCACGAAAGAAATTTTGAAATTAGCATATACATATAATTTAGATTTTAAGATAAAATATTTTTAATGTAAATTTTATAAAATGTAGAATTTACAGGGTCATTTTTTGTCAGTCTAAAGAAACTTATTTAATTTGTGATTTTAAAATTCATATTTATATATGACAGCATCACCGGGCCATCTTGTCTAGTGGTCATCGTGCCTGACTACGGGTAGGGAGGTCCTAGGTTCGAATTCCGCTTCAGGCATGGATGTACTTTCTCTCTTTCTATCCTGTCTTTGTTCTTTCCTTGTGTGTGAATGGTTGCCTACACTATAAACGGGTCCCTATGGCATGTGTGTGTACTGAAGAAGTCGGATTTCACACCAAATACGGTTCAGTTCGGAAAGTGGAGTAGCTCACCCCAGTTTGCCAGCACACCAGATCAACATGACAGCATCCAAAATATTTAAAAAAATGAAATATTTTCTACGCAGAAAAGTGCGTAAAAACTAAATTCATTGTCATTAATGAATAGCATGCCATATTTTGCTTCATTATCAGTTTTACCGGTACGAAGTGCTGATGAGAGATTAATTCTCTTTCGTATCGGACCCCCTCCTTTCACACATAGACATTTGTTTGTAAATGAATTAAGTCCTTGGTGTGAAACATGTGTGATGAACCATATTCTGTTTTCCATATTTTAATTTCATGTCCTTATTTTAACCATTATCATTTACTCTTTTCTAATTTGTAGCTTTATTTTATTTGCTGGGGGAACCACCCTACAGAAACCTATCTACATATTTAAAGACAGTTGGTTTCATACAGTTTATTTTAGTTTTTGTATATACAGTTATTTTTTGTTATTTTATATGTCTATGGATTTTACAAATAGATTTACAAATAGTGTCATTTATAAATATTTTTGTTTTTTAACATTTTAACGTTGCTTGAGTTTTGGAAAATTAGTAATATTACATAAATCTGTGCCTTACTTGTGTGGTGCATGTGGACCTTGCAATACAAAACACAATCAATCAGTTTACGCAGAAAGAAACTTATGAAGTAAGTGAATTATTTTCTAAGTAGTTTATTTGTTAATTTATTTTTTAAAACAGGGATAAATATTGTTTGAAGTTTAAGAATTTGTATTTAAATTTATACTATGAAAATATTTGATTCAAAAAGTTTCAAGATAACTAAAATTTATTTGAATATCTTTTTTATAGAATTTGAAATGAAATTCTACGTGGTATATAACAGAATATAATATTATATAAAATTAATTTTTTTTGACATCTGTTAGACTGTCTAACGCCTTTATACAATCTATCATTCAATTTTATACTTTTATGTTAGAACTCAACTGAATTGGTTCAAATATTATTTCAATAACTTGAACCAACATATATTTGAAAACAACATTATGTGGCTTATTCTAGTCATAAAACAATGATTTCCGGATTTTGTATAATATATCCGTAAAAGTAAATAATTATACTATATAAATTATTACTAATTAAAAATTTTTTTAAAAGATTTTTCAGATGCGTTTTAGGAAAATTTACGTTCAATTCAGGATAACTAAATATTTAACTTTATTTTCATCCATTTCACTTAAAGTAATTATCATATTTAATTATATCTAATAATTCCTGTTTAGTTTCTATCCTCACTACCCGCAGGGGGCTTACTTTCTTTAAGTAAATACGGGTATCACAATCCCGAGGTACCCCAGTGATCTGCCCTTTCTTTTCTTCCCCATTCTCCTTTTCTGCTTTTTCTTCCTCTTCTCCCTCATTATAATTGCCTATTATGAGACTGAGAGTTCCCCTTCAGTAGCTATCTGCTTCACTAGGGGACTAAATCACCCTCTTGTTTGCCGTGAATGGAGACCCGTGACTGGGATCATGAGTCATCACAAGAAGGGAGAGAACTGTTTTGGAAATGCACAAGTTTTACTTTTGGCGCTCATTTACTGCGGATTTAGAAAATCTTTTAATGATTTCATTATTGTTAAATATTTAAAATCTCAAATGTTTTGATCTTTTTCCTATTCCTTTTAATAAACAAAGTTTATTTTTTTTCTTAGTTAAAATACTATGTTTAAAATGCAAAATTATTTCATTAAAATACAAATTTGAATTGTAGTTTTAAAAATTTTGACTGCGTGTAAAAATGTTTAAAAATTTTATTATTTAAATATATGTAATTAAAAAAGGGTAATATCACACAAACACTTTTTATATTATAATCTTATTTCTTATAATGTATATTACTCTTTAAATATTTAAATATCAATTATATTTTAAAATACTTATTTGATACAAAAAGTGTTCCCTTTACAGTTTTTTTTCCATTGTGAAAGAAACATTTTTTATTTTTCCAATCTGAAACATTAATTTCATCATTTTTAAAGATAAATTTTAAAGGAAAACAAAACAAAATTTTTTTTGTAAATAATTATATATAGAATGAAGAAACACACACAAATTTTCACAGAAATATTTTTATTTTGTAAGCAATTTATACATAAAATGAAATAAATTCATTACACATAAAGTACATCATACATTAACTTTTAATAAAAAATTGGTAAGAGATACATGAAAAAGAAAATTTTATGAAATTATAGAGAATTTTAAACAGTAATAAAGAAAACGATAATGATTTTAAAGTACAAAAACAGTAAAGTTAACATATTTAAAAAACAATTGCATGGGAATTAAAATTTTAAAAATTTATATAAGCACCTTTTTTTAGATGATATATAAATTGTTACAGCTATATTTTTCCAAATAAATTTTCCCAGTACAATAATCATATTACAAAACGCAAAAGAATTTAAAAAATTTTAAAAATAACTTACGTATATAGACTTTCCAAATTAAATCCTTTTTATTAAAACTAAATGTAACTTCAATATATAAAAAGTAAAAGCGGTTAAGCACATGAACTAAAAAGGGTATTGTTATTTACAATGCACTATTTGTGAAAGGTTTATTTTAATTTAATTTTTTTTGAAGAGTTGGAATCTAAATTGTTGGTTGTTAGTGTTTTTTATTTCCTTTTACTTTCAGGGTTGTCAGATTCTCTTTAGTTTATTTTTGATTTTCCTTGATAAATATCATTTTTAAGTTTATAATTATTAAGAGTATTATACATAGAATATGAACTCATAATTTTAATTATTATTCCCTCTAACAGATAGCCACAGTTGCAAACTGAGAAATTCCACATGTCTTTAGAAACTAGAAGGTTTTTTACTACATTAATTATTAAGTTACGTTGATTTAAAACTTTTAAAAATTCATGCTCTTAATCTTCAGAAATTAAATTTGATGTTACAATGTAAATATGAAGTACAATATTGGTTACAAATTTTGATGGATAAAGTAAACCACTCTATCACATATTTTTTTAAATAAAACTACAATCTTAATCTACATCAACACTCATTGTTTTTTCAGTTATTTTTTTACGACACTCTACACATTTAATGCTCTTATGAATGATATGAGAACAATATCCAGCTAAATATGTTATGAGAGGCAATGAGTTTGTTATTTCATCTTCACCAGACCTCTAACTTCTATATTCTGAAATATGTCATTAGAATCTTTCTGTAACATTTCCCTTTCATCAGAAACAGGATTTTCAAGCACATTTATATCAAAACTGCCTATACTATGAGACAACAGTTTTAATTGCTTACTTAAGCCAAGTTTATTTTCAGTTTCATAAAGCTGCCTTACTGTATGATATTGATATGATATGATTATATGATATTGATTACCGAACATGCTTCTGTATTGATAGAAACGAGATTCAAGTTTGTCAGTTTGAATCTTATCTAGCAATAAATAATTCATATTTAAATTAATTGAACAATATTCAATTATGTTTAAAAAAGCCAGAGAAGTATGTCTTAAAGCTGAATGTGTTTCTCGAGTTAATTTGCCATTATCTGCGTTCATGTTTTCCCAATTATCTAACTAATTTATAAATTTAAGCAAAATCTAACATCATCAGATTTATTTGTAATTGGTTCGTACATGGGATTTAGCTTAAAGTTTCTTTTAGAGATGGATTTAACATTAGCTGTATCCCACCTCTTACAAAATATTTCAATATAATTAGCTATTTCATTATAATCCAAAAGATTATGCTTTTTTCCTAATTCTTTCAACACTGGATCAAATTGCTATTTAAAAATTTTAAAACCAGGCTAACATTCTGGCACTTCAAATTTGTTGGCCAAAGAGTTTTTCTTGTTAAACCAAAGCCAAATTTTATCAATTTGTGATGATTCAATATTATATATCTTTCGTAAAAGGGTGAAAGAAGCAGTTTGAAATATTTTTTCATTTCTAAATATAGGATAATAAATTAAAAAAACATATTTTTTTGATTGATCATGTTGTTTCTTACAGATTTCATAAGATGCTCTGAATTAATTACATAAAAAAATGGCCTCGATGGATTGGCTGGATGTTCATATTGAACTTGAAAACTAGGTGGGTTACTGAAATTCGATATATCTTTACGATTTATTAAATTATTATCAGTCACTATACCCATAATTTTAAAGCCTATATCCTGTGAACAAAAAACTATTTTTTAATTAAAGAAAATAACTCATCAACTATAATATGCTTTACAGGAAAAATGTGAATCACATCTTTAAAAGACGAGGAAATACTGCCTAACATGAAAACATGAGCTCTTGTTGCTAAATTTATATTATCAGAAGAGTTTCCATCTTTATAAACCAAATTAGGTTTTATTCATATTTCATCTAGCATTAAAGAACATTATAGTCTTTTCTATATAGTTTAGAAAATATCTGTTTTGCATATAAAAGGAAATATTTATCTTGTTGTTCAAATATTGGAGTTGTTTCAGTCATTAAACTTACTTACTTAATGGTGCTTTGATCCGGCAATATCAAATTATTTGAATTTCTGATAAACTTATAAGCATGGGGGGATATGTGAAATAAAAGAGAAGTGAAAATTAGCATGCTAGAAGAATAACGATATTTCACAGGTGCTAATTTTAAAAGATTAAGCTGTTCAATAAGAAATTCAATTAAAAATTTACATTTATCTTTAAGATTTATGCAGTTTTGTAAAATTTATACAGCTATATCAAAATTATCAATTACATTATTATTGCTTACAGATTTTGATTCAAAATATTAAGCATTTCATTAAAATTACTTACCTTTAGCGGTAACTTTGCTTCCTTGTACTGTAAAATATTTTGTGATTTATAAGAAATAGTGAGATTTAATTTATCATCAACCACACTATAACATAAGTAATATTAGGAACAGTATATTATTTAAATTAATATTTAAAAATACAATGTTGTTTTCTTTTTCAATTTTATTCCAGTTAGCAGGAATTTCATTCATATTTAAGCAATTTTAGAGCTCATAAAAATTTATAAATCCGAATTGTTTATCATAAATTTCTTTACTTGAAATGCTGTTTAATACGGCTCTGTTAATGTGCTCCTCCTCCAACAACCGTTTTCATTCGTCAGGATCACTACGCCCACTTTTAGTGGTGGCAGACAAATATGAAGGGCAGTTGAGGAATATTGACGGTACTGCACCTTCCTTCAATCCCGGTTTCTTTAATTTTGCACTTAAATTTTTGCCACTTTCTTTATTAAAAAAATGATGGGGTGAATTCAATATCTCCTGCAGCAAAATGTCTTGCACAAACCTAAAATACAAAATGCATCAAAATGAGTTTGAACCAAACACCTATAAATATATGTCTATATATCAGAACATATATAAGGAACTTTATCATATTATTATACTTAATCAATAATTTTTATGAATTAATAACATTAAATTATACCTGTTCCTACATTTTACTATAAGCAATACTAGTAGATATGAATAATCAATAACAGCTTATATATCTCTTGTTAAGAAATGTTAATAGAATTATTTCTGAGTTATGAAAGAGGGAATAATAATTTACCTTTGTATTTTTAGTTACATTAAGATTCTTTCCAGGGATAGCCTTTATCCATTTCTGTTTCAGCTGTTCAACCTTTGGAAATCCAAATGCATGGACTTTATTTGCTTCATTGTACAACAAGAGTTTGGCACCTGAAAAAAAATATTAGGAAAATATTAGTATAAATTTAAAAGATATAAATGAAAAATACTTGTTTTCTCCTAGAATCTTAAAATATAAAGTTAGTTTTTATTTTAATTCAACTATATTATAATATCCTTTTTCAATATTTTCTTTGAATTACGAAGTAATAGCAGTAAAAATTCTAAAATATTTTTTCATTACAGAAGATTTTTTATAGCCTTCTATATAAATTTCAACATTTACACATTAAATTTAATAAACTATTTCTTAAGAATATTATTAGACACTCATTCATACATTTACATTTGCACCTGGTAATTTCTGAAACTTCATAATTAAAGACATTATAATTATGTTTATATTTATATGCAATAATAAAGTTTCCCCACGAATGATGCCAAAGTCAATTGCATTATTAAAATTTATCATTAAACAGTATCAATTGTGTTATTAAATATTCCCTTCTTAATGAATATTAAATAACCAACGACTTGTAAGATACCTCTTCAAACAATGTTCTACTCACAGATTCAAATTTAGGAATGAATAACTTAATATTCAGTTTTAATTTTAGCTTTGTTTAGTTCCTATAACTATGAAATAATTCAACACATCAAAACATTATAATTTAAAATATGTTCTTATAATAAACTACACTAGTTTTGAGATAATATGTGATTAGCTAATCATCTTTTTAAACATTTTTTATAGTAAAATCTTTTCCACTATTGCTAAACTAATTACTATTTAATTGGTGAAAAAAATTTGATGCATTATACAGTACAATAACTATACACAAATTAAGAAATGAATAATGTATAATAATTATACACAAATTAAGAAATAATAATGAAATGAATAAATTTTATATTTTGAAACTAAAAGTTTCAAAACATTAAATTTGTTCAATACAACAATATAGATTTTTTCAAACTATCGTTATTTTAATATTACTTTAACATAAAAAAATAATTCAATGAATAAAATCTTTAGCATATTTATGAACTTAATAATAACCAAAATTACGAAATGATAAATACACATATTACGAAATGAATATTTTAGTTTCAAAACATAAGATTTGTTCAATACAAGTAGTTTTTTTCAAACTATCGTTATCTTAATATTGCTTTCTTAACATGAAAAAATAACTCAATAAATAAAATCCTTAGCATTTATGAACTTAATAATGGCCAAACTAAATATCCAATAAATTAATATTGGAATGTATACCAAGTACAATAATCTACTTTTTGACAACAATGCACGCAAGGCTTAGCAATTATGATAATCAGTACAAGTTTTAAATAATCCCACTCACCTTCAATGAAATTCTTTGTTTGGGATTATTACATCAATGTACTTTCTTGCATACAAATCTTCTTACTCAAACGCTTATGAATGAATAATCCACGATTTTTTCGAGTTGTAAACACTCACCAGTCGCTCTGAGAGTCTCCCCAAATGTGATGACTCATGCAACCGATTTTCTTCAGTAAGCACGCCTGTAGTGTCGAAGGTCACGTCCATGCCCCTGAAAAGGAGTGTCCTGGTGATTGAGCCCCCCCCCCCAGAGAGCAACACATTACTTTGGCCTCTGTCTCAGCACATCAATCAGTTTTATAGATCAAGCAATCGGTGCTGGATGATTCGTCAAGGACAGACCATCTGAGGGATGTAATGTGAGTGTATAGGACCTGGCTAGCACTGGTGCAGTTGGTCTCCTTGTTGGACTCAGTGGTGCACTGGTAAAGGAATCCCCTTGATGGACTCGGTGGTGGATAGTGCTATCAGGTCCCAAAATTTTAAACATTCATTATGGAAAATAAAAAAAGCATTCTTTTCTCCCGTAGGAGCAGTTATTGTCAAAAATGGATACTAATTTTTTTGTTATAAAAAGAAAGGAGAAAAGTTTTCAAAATGTATCCCCTTCCTTATTTAAGAAGGAATAACTTGAACAATAGGGAAAGTAAAAAGTATTAGGAAGCTGAGTTCTAGTGACCTGATTGTGGAAGTTGCCAATGTTATTTATAAAATAATTTTCAAAATTAAAAACTCATTATTTTTGAACAATCATAACATATTTGAATTTCAAAACATTCTAATATTTATGTCTTTACTATTTAAATCCTTGATATTATAAAGGAATTAAGCAATAAGCGCTGTATAATATGCCCCTATGCGGATTAAAATTTCAGTACACTTCAATGTTTAAAAAGAGAACTCAGATGTCAGTATTTTCATTTAATTTCGGTTTAAAATTACGAAATTTTCGAATGAGTGTAAGCTTTAATAATTGGTATAAATAAGCAGCCTTAAATGTAATACAATAATGTTCATAAGTATCTGTTATTTATATAATAGGAATTTAAATACGATATTCTGAAAACGTAGCAGAAAATTAAATCTTTACAAGCGCTTTTTTTTCTGTGTAAAAGATTTGTGGCCTAAGTGGAATTTATTATAAACGATTTTGAAAATGCTGCACTCATTTGCAATTTATGTGGAAAATTTTTTTATGAAAGTCAGACGTTTCCAATTTCATGAGATATTACATAGACGTCAGCTTCAGTTTAATCATAATAAACGTTGATTATATTTATTATCAACCTTTCCCAGTGACTAGTGTCATCAGAGATCTTAAGCATGAGCACAAAAAGTATAAGTGCAAACATTGTGTGAAAAATTTCTCAAGGGTATATAATAGTAGGATTAGCGAGAGAAGATTCCTACAGGTGAGCGACTGCACGAGTGCAAGCAATGTGATCAAGTGTTCTCTTCCTCGATTCATCTCAAGCGTCATTTGAGGATTCAATTAGGCTAGTGACCGTAAAAGTGCAAACAGTGGGATCAAATATTTTCTCATTCAAATAGTCTCAAGAGAAAATATCTTTTTTTCGTACACGAACATGGTATTAAACGAAGTCATCAATAGAGAATATTTTACGATCATTAACTGCTTCATAAATATTTTATCCCGTTTTGTGGGAACTTCGCTCTTATTAATGGGTATTCTAAGAAAACATTCCCATTTTCCTGCAATATTTTTTAAGGAATAATTTTACCTTAGTACTGTGCTTTAAATAAATAAAATGAATAAACTCTCCTGTAAATATTTGACAAATAAATCTCACAATTTGATGTCAGTATTATCTCCAGACGCGTTGTAATATGAATATATTTTCTTATTTTTTACACAAGGTGAAATTATTTATTTAAGTATTTCAATATTTGTAGCACTTATTTGGATTTAAAAATTTGATTATGAAATATTTTTTATCACATTTTCAGGCAAAAAACCCTCGTTTCCTCCTTTTTAGTAGAAACAAGTTGATTCTGAAATACTTCCAATTATTTTCCAGTTGATATGCATCAGTTGATTTACAACATACGAATATATATGGAACCAGAACAAATTTGTAACGATTTCAGTAAAAGTTAAATATTAAATAACAATAGAATGATATAAAAGCATGCTATTTGCAAATGCTTTTGTTTAATGAATTTTTTCCAAATATCCAGATTTAGCGAATTTGTAAAGGAAATTTATTTACCATAGAATTCAAGGAAGACATGTACAGTAAAATTTTATTTGATATTTTGTAGCATAAATCTTAATTGCTATATAAGATTGTTAAAAAAATTAAGTCTAGTCAAAAGTAAGACATATTTTATGTTATAAGTACTATGATTTCCTTTGTGAAAAAATAGTTTAACTTTCGTATCTTTAGTTACTCTTAGATTCCTTTCACAATTAAGTTAATTTTACAAGACATAAAATTTCTAAAAACTATTTACTGTTCTGGGGGGAGGGGGGAATTCCAAACTATGGAAGAGTGGCGCCACCTAATGTTGTCTTGTTACATTAATTCTTATAATTTAACGAAAAATTTGAATTACATTTTCATTGTTTTTCTTTGAAATGAGAAAGAGTTTGGGAAACGTTTCAGATTGTATACTAAATTTAAAATTAAATATTGTGATTTGGATTTAATAGTAGAATATTTTAAAATTTATAGGGCCTGTTCTTCATATAGAGGTTGATCTCGAGTATACATCTAGTTTGTAACTGAAAATCTATATTATAAATAAAATAATGTATGAAAACTTCTTATGCATGAAATCAATTTTAAAAGAGGAAAAAATATTTTATAAAGTGGAGATTAATTTTTATGAAAGTAAAGAAAATTTGTGAAAAAGTTGATTTTATATTAAATCATTATTTTTTTCTTGTTTTCCTTTAATTTAAAAAAAAAAAAAAAAAAAAAAAAAACAATTAACTTAAGAATTATCATCGACAACTTAAAGTATAGTCATTTACAGAATCTGAATGGAAAAATACAGACGAGTTTAATAATTAATAATTAGAAAAGAATTATGATTTACAATCTGAATATGTGTATCATCCATTAATTTTTTTTATCCAGCTGAAGTGACTTGAAATTATTATGGTAAAAATTATAGTGAAATGACTGAGACAATTACTATGACGTACTTAGAAAAGTTGTTATCAAATGTACAGAAATTGTGTGTGTGAAACTGTTATGCTTTGTAATTAATTCACTCTGATTTGTTTTTATACTTCATTGCTAGGGGACTCTAATCGCGCAAATAAGTGTCAAACTTTACAAATATCTGAAATTGCTACTGGTAGATATTTTTGTTACTTCAAAATCTAAAAATTTATATTTAAAAAGTGTCATGAATTATTTTCTTAAAATTCATTTTATTCCATTTTACAATCGTAAAATAAAGTTCCTATAGAACATTTAAATTATATAAGAATTGCATAGTTTTGTATAGTAAATTTTAAATTAATATTTAAATGACACTATTTTACGGTAAACGCCATTTATTTTTATGTAAAACAACAAAACTTACTGTTGACTTTTGATGTACGCAGGTATCTTTTTAAATTGACATCACTCAAAACTATTTGTAGTTTGATCATTGATTGGAATGATACTAAATTTGATGGAGAGACTGAAGGCGATTAATATAGGATTTCTCGGGAAAACAGAGCAGTAGAATAGACAATGAAAGAGACAAAAATAAGGAATGATATTGTTTAATAAATAAATAATTTTTTTAGGACTAAACGATTTAAAAATTTAGATTATCGATGTTCATAAAAGCAAGACTATTTTTAAAGCGAGAAATGTTTTAAGGGTTTAAGAGAGAGAGAGAATTTAACTGACTAAAAATGTGGTGTTTTTAGTGAATTCGTAAATTCTAAGTGTAACTAGTATAATATGATGAATAGATTCCACTGATTAATCTATTTTTCATGCATGATTTTAATAAAATATTTCCAAAACAAATAGAGCGTTGGAAACTAAGCAACTGAAATAATGAATGAAATAATTGCGTATCTAATGCTTATTTAATGTTTATAATTATTATGAAAATGTAAGGGGTTTCTTATGTTATCCAAAAAATAACCCATGGGATGTGACTATGACGCAGGTAACTTAGCAATGAAATTACAACTACTATGGATTGGGATAATCAAGAAAGAAAGATATTTTGCAATACACACAAGATAAAAACCAATAGTTTTGACGTTTTGTAGATTCCAGGGAAAAATGTATTCACAGCTCATTGTGAAAAAAGATAGCGATTTGAAAAAAATAACGATTTACATAAATAATATCCTTGTACTGTTTGCTTCTGTAATTTTTGTCCGAGGTTGAACTGAGGCAGTGAATGGGGAGTGAAACTTTAATCACTCAGTTGGTCTCTGATTAAATTAAGATAAAAACTGTACTTCATTTCGATTACATTCTTTGCAAGCGTTTGTAAGGTTTGCTCAGTGTCACCGAAAGTTTATAATTAATTTAAAATGTAATTAACGATGATTTAAAAAATTGTTCCCAATGAAATTTTTTATACTGCGATGTAATTAAAATTATGTGACATTCTTCTCTGGAACTCTTCTCGCTTCAAGAAAGGAGCATTCTTCTTTCTTCCTTTTAAAATTGTCAATCATGAGTAATAGCAGGAAGTAACGAAAAACTATTTATAATATCGGATTTTCTATTATTTCTACATTCTCAGAATTTAATTTTTTTTTAAAAATGATGATATTCACTTTGTTTTTGACTTTCATAAAGTATTGTTTTCATCCATTGCAGAGGATGTGTTTACACTTTTCTAAATATGCTGTCAATAGGAAATGCATTGAGCACAGAATAAAAAAGCTTCGGCTTCAATATTTAATAACTGCATAGCTCAAGGGAACTTTGATACGTTCAAAACCTCCTCCGATTTGCTTTCATCTGGTCTGTACTTGAGATCCCATTTCATGACGCAAAATATGTTTCAAACAAAACTTTGTAAATAATCTCATTTTTTCCCTAGCGCAATTTTTCCTGAAAGTTGTAGGCATGTTTTCCAGTGGACTACGAAAGGTGGCGGGTTTTCCAGCCTGCTCGTATTTACAAATTAAGAAATCTTAATTATTTGCGAGCAAATTGTGACGGCGCTGCATAAAAGTAAATCTGAAATTTTACTGAACACCATATATACTGTCATAGGCATAAATGATTCTTATTTCTGTAACATTATCTCGCTAAGTTTGATTTGAAATTCTAGGGATTGAGGATATTTTTGATCTTGCTGATGAAAGCCGCGTTATATTGTAGGGACAGATGAACATTGTAGTTGGATGTTGCCTTGATAAATGGTAAATCTCACAATTATTATCGTCTTAGCCAATATACTATAAGTAAAAAAGTATGTGCGATCATAAATTATAACAGCTGAAATATTTCGTCAGTGATACAATTAACATTAGTCCGCGAGTGGTAAATAGATAAAATATTTGTTTCCCAATACTATAAGAATAAGAATTCTTATAGTAGATCAGTACTTTAGGTACAATTTTTTTAAAGAAAAATGACTCTCAGCAGATATCTGCAGTGATTTTTTAATGTCATCTTCAAAATACTTATAACTTCCCCACTTTCCCCATTAAGTATACGTGCCACGAGCTGAAATGACATATATTTTGAGATACTCTAAGTAAGACTTGGCGTATCTGTTTAAGATTTGCGGATTGTTTACTTCGGTAATTTATTTATTCATTTCAATATTTAGTCTGTTTATTTCAACGTTGGACCTTGATGTCGCTTGTGTCATATATATATATATATATATATATGCAGGGTGAGCCAAAAGTTCGTTACAATTTTAAAAATTCATAAAAAAAGAGAAAGTAAGATAAAGAAGTGCGGTTTGCAAGAAAGGGCTCACAAGGTAGTCGGATTTTTTTTTACAGTAAAAAAAAGTTTTAGTTAAAAAAAGTTGCCTATAGATGGCGCTGACTGTCCGAAACACATTGAAAAGGACAACAACAGTACGCTCTATTCATTTATTCTGATAATAACAGTTGTTCAATATGACCTCCAGTACATTTTACGACACAACTAAGGCGACTCGCAACGCCCGTTACAGCTGAATGCAATATGTCGGAATGAATTGTAGAAACCTCACGACAGATGGAATCTTTGAGTTCGGCCAATGTTGAAGGAGATGAACGGTACACATGTGATTTCAAATAGCCCCACAACCAGAAGTTGACCGGAGTGAGGTCGGGTAATCGTGGGGTCCATGCGATCTTGCAACCTCGACTGATCAGTCTCTCTTCACCAAAAGCACTTAAAAGGAATCGTTTTACTGGATTGGCATAATGTCACGGCCTTTTATCGCAAGATTAATTTGCATAATTCTAAGGAATCTCTCGATGTCAGCGCCATCTATAGGTGACTTTTTTAATTAAAACTTTTTTTGCTGCTAAAAAAATCCGACTACCTTGTGAGCCCTTTCTTGCAAACCGCACTTCTTTATCTTACTTTCTTCTTTTTTTATGAATTTTTAAAATTGTAACGAACTTTTGGCTCACTCTCTCTCTCTCTCACTCTCTCTCTCTCTCTCTATCTATCTATCTATATATATATATATATATATATATATTACTGGACATTAAAATTGCTACACCAAAAAGGCGACATGCTAAAGACGTGAAATTTATACGAAAGGAAGAAGGTGCTGTGATATGCAAATGATTAGCTTTTCAGCGCATTTAGACAAAGCAGGCGCCGGCAGCGACACCTACATTGTGTTTAAATGAGGAAATTGTTCAGCCGGTTCTTCATACACAAATTGCATTTGAACGTTGTTGCCTGGTGCAAAGTTGTTGTGATGCCTCGTATAAGAAGGAGAAATGCGTACCAGCACGTTTCTGACTTTGATAAAGGTCAAATTGTAGCATATTGGGATTGCGGTTTATCTTATCGCAGTATTGCTACTCGCGTCGGTCAAGATCCAATGACTGTTAGCAGAATATGAAATCGATGGATTCAGGAAGGTAATACGGAACGCCATGCGGGATCTCAACGGCCACCTATCACTAGCAGCCGAGAAGACAGGCATATTATCCGCATGGCCGTAATGGATGCAACCGCGTCACGAGCCGTGAGTCAAGAAACGGGGTCGTTTAGAAGACAACAAGTGTCTGCACGAACAGTTCGACGACGTTTGCAGCAGCATGGACTCTCAGCTCGGAGACCATGGCTGCGGCTTTCTTTGACGCTGCGTCATAGACAAGAGCGCCTTCAATGGTGTGATCAACAACGAACCTATGCACACGAATGGCGAGACTTCATCTTTTCCGATGAATCCATGTTCTGTGTCTAGCATCATGATTGTCGCATCCGTGTTTGGCGGCATCGTGCTGAACGCACACTGGCAGCGTGCATTCGTCATCGTCATACTGGCCCATCACCTGGCGTGATGGTATGAGGTGCCATTGGATACACGTCTCGGTCACCTCTTGTTCACATTGACAGTGCTTTGAACAGTGCACGTTACATTTCTGCTGTGTTACGACCCGTGGCTCTACCCTTTATTCGAACCCTGCGAAACCCTACGTTTCAGCAGGATAATGCCCGACCGCATGTTGCCGGTATTGTACGGCCCTTCCTTGATACGGAACATGTTCGGCTGTTGCCCTGGCCAGCACGTTCTCCAGATCTTTCGCCAATAACGTCTCTCCAATGGTTGCCGAGCGACTGGCTCGTCACCAAACGCCAGTCACTACGGTTGATGAACTGTGGCATCGTGTTGAAGCTGCATGGGCATCTGTACCTGTACATGCAATCCAATCTCTGTTTGACTCAATGCCCAGGCGTATAACTGCTGTTATTACTGCCAGAGGTGGTTGTTCTGGGTACTGATTTCTCAGGATCTATCCTGCTAAATTTTTTGAAAATTTAATCACTTGTTATTTCTAGTATAATATATTTGTCCAATAAATATCACTTTTTTTATCTGCATTTCTTCCTGATGTAGCAATTTTAATGGCCAGTAGTGTATATGTATCGTGATTTACATTGTTAATTACAGCAGTTTAGTCCGATGCTTCCTTCATGGTGATAAAAATTTATTACTCGCGCGCGTGTAATTGTATTTACTCAAATATTAGGAATAATCTATATGCAGTGAAAATTTAAATTGATAATTCTTTTCAAATTCGTAGATTTGAAAAATCTGAAGTTTTGCTTATAAAATAATTGAATACAAAATTAAATTTTCTAAACATTTTAATGCATTTATGAACACAAATACATTAAAACTCTTTGCAAACATTTAACACATATGACACATCGTTGCTGTGACGTACAAGCATTAATTAAGTAACATATATTTTACCATGGTTTTTATTACTGACATTCTCCAATCTATTCTTTTTAATAATTATTTAAGTCACAAAAACAATCATAAATGAAATTACTAATAGTATAGCAATGAAATTTTAGATACAAAAAATCACTTAATTTGTATAGTTTATTAATTTAGTCTGAAGAAATTTCAGTTTTAAATAGCATACAATTATCTAAAACTTTTTTCTCCAGTTGCTGTGATACTTTACCAGTGATGGCTGAGGTATTCGCAGTATGGATAGAAAATTTTTATTTTGAATGGTTCTACTTTTCCAGCAATTGGAGAGGCGAAAGGCTGCACTGCACTGTCTCAACTGCTAAGCAACTGTAGTTATTTTACATTAATGATGTAAAAGATATTTAATATGATTTTGAATTATTGACGGCTTTCTACTGATCATTTTTGAATAGGTATTAATATCTCAGAACTGAAATGTGAAAACGCATGAAAGTGATGCACAATTCTATCTAATTTCCATAGAACAATCACATGATGGCGCAGATATTTATTAAGTGCATAACTCAGTAGTCATGATCAAAAATATCACTCTGAATTGGTTCAGGGACATCAATCATACAAGAGGTTGATGCAGAGTATATATATATATATATATATATATATATATATATATATATATATATATATATATATATATATATATATATATATATATATATATATATATATATATAGAAAACCAGTTTTAAAATTGGCTAACAGCTCGAAAACAGTAATCAGTAAGTGTATATTTCTTTTAAATTCATTGTTTCTGTTAGGAAGATTTATAACACGATCATAAATGGGCAAATCAGGGCACATTCAGCTACATTTTTAGGCTCCGACCACTGTTAAAATATTGTTGACGTTACTGGTAACTACTTTTAGATACCTCACATTTTAAATATTTCAAGAAGCCTTATTTCTTACTGAACATACATGATATTAACAAATAATTGTTTCATAAATAACTAAACTATATTCCTCATTAATTAATCATACAGTTTTAAATTAATTCATGTACTTTAATCAAATAAAGCACAAAATTTCATGAATAGACGATATCTTGAAAACAATTTGAAAATATTTCATGTCATTTTTTACTTATTTAACAAGAAACTGCTTATAAATGCCCTTAAGATTAATTTCTTAAGTGTTAAGAATATGTTAACTCAGATGGTTATGTAGAAACTCTTGCGTATTCAGTGATAAAATTGATATTTTTCTTTTTAAATATGTTCAGAAAAGATTTGCTCGTGAAAGATTTCTATAGACTTTTCGTCGTATTTATACTATACTTTTGTACAATAGTACGTATTGTTTGGTACGAAAAAGAGCAGAATTTCAAATACCACTTTTGAAATTCTGTTTCAATATTTTCCCCAACTTTAAAAAAGTGAAGCATAGCAAATTTTATTTGAGACATAAGTAGAACTATTTTATCATATCAAAGTTAATGAAAGAATTTCAAAAGTAAATTCAGTTTTCATGTAATGATTTTTATGCAAAATTTTAGACATTTATGCAAAACATCACACCATATGCAAAATTTTAGCTAAATGAAAGCTTTTACTTATATTGGATGTAATAAAAGGTTAAAAATAATATTATATATAATTATTTCGTATTTTAATTGAATTTAAAAATATTTCTAGTATATAATTCAATCTGTCATTATCTAAGATTTTATCTTTAATATATATATATATATATACAAATTTCTTGCAAATATTTTACTTCAGTTTTTTATTACAGTACAAATATAAGTCTTTTAAAACTGATAAAATGTTATTAACAATCTATTAACTTTTGGTAACAAGTATACTTTTCTAAAACTTTCGTATATCCAACAAATTTTATATTGTATTTTTACGCAGTTAACTTTTTTACTATTTTTACCAACTTTTACATACATTTGTATAATACATAAGTATTTTTTTCTGCTTACAAGTTTAAAGGTAGTGTTTTTCCTTACTTACGACAAACATCAAATAATTATATGAATCGATTAAACTGCATTCTTATCTTACACATAGTTATACTTAGCAAAACATAGAACATCTGCAATTTTACAACACAAAATACACATATAGATAAATTAAAAAAGAGGCCCACAAATTCACAATCTACTTTCAAAGTCACGTCTGTTCTCTAAATTTTCTGAACTTGACTTTCATTTTTCTCGTAAAATTTGGGTGTAACAAATAGTATTTCAGATAAATTTGCTATAACTGGGTGAAAAGGTGAGTTTGGTATAGTTCCGAATTTACGGCTGGTGGTTCTATAGGTCCACTGACAAATTGGTTATCCCTGGACAGAAGAAGCCGCATTTCTTCTCTTAAACAAGAGACGAGTTCTTGTTTGAGACTTTCGAATTCCATAGGAGTCATGAGGCCGGTTGAACTGATTGGACTAGGCAAGTCCATAGGAGCAGCTTGTCCCATATTAGGAGACATCCAGGCCTGGTTTCCTCTCAGTGATCTTATGATGTCCCTCTTTATGCTGTCTATCTGTCCAGTGTTTCGAGCTGTTTCACGTTTACGATCTTCTCTCAGTTCGTATCTAATAAGTAAAATATTAATTGCATTTTTTAATGCTATTCAGATCTAATGAATAAATAAATAATGTTAAGATATGAAATTGGTGATTAAAATTCTTCATAAGAGCTGGTAATTGACTAAACTGAATAATTTAACATTGTTGGATAAGAGACAATTAAATTTCGGTTAATGTATTGTTACAAATATACACTACACTTTATGGCCATGCATGACAGTCGAACAGTAGTTTTATTCCACCTTTTCATTATTCTTCTAATGTTTGAGCAGAGAATAAAAAAAAATAGTTATTTTTTATTTCATTTTCAAATAAGTAAACACAAGCTAAAGTAGGACTATAATTAAAATATTTTAAATTTTATTCTTAATATTCTTAAGACAAATTTCAAAGAACTTTCTTTCTCATTTGATGAACCATTAATTTCATTGAGCTGCAATGAATAAAATGAGTGTTGGGATTGTTGTGTATATGATTACTGTTATTGAATAACAATTAATAATGATATTTTAAATTATAATAAGGTATTATATTTTTTAATTGCGTTGTGTATTTATTATTTTATTTATTTTTCTACCCAGATCCAATCCTGAAAAATAGAAGCAGAAACTGGCTTTGTTTTAATAATTAGAAATTTCTTTTTTATTCACTTATAAAGTAACAAAACTATTTAAACACATGTAACTCAATTATTTATAAATCACTTATATTATATCAAGATTACAACTTTACTACCAACACGATTCAGCATTCACGTGGAGTTCATAATGATACTAAATTGTTTAAAGTTATACTCGTATTATTACTTAAAGTTATAAAATAGGTGGTACCACTCTTGGCTGGAAGAACATTTTAAAAAACATTAACTTACGTACAAACAGTGACTAGGCCGGCCGAGGGCTTCCAAAAACATGCTTAGAGCTAGTACGAGGAGGCTTCCTTCATCTGGATCGTAATTTCAGTTTCTTCGGAATAAAACTACATTGGCCTTTTTCTTCTTCTTCTTCTTCAAACTTTAATTATATTTAAAATATGTAGGCTTTTATTAACCGGAAATTTCAATTTTCCTGCCACTCGAATCCACTAAAGCGTCAAGCTGGAATCACACACTCACAGGGTTCCTTTTTGAGTCGAAGTCTTGCAGCCTTTTTTTTTCTCCTTTTTTCTGGCGCCGACAAGTCCCTTCTCTCCTCCCTTCGCTTTCGCTTTTCGAAACCGGTTTCCTTCAAGTCCTACGTTAGGGCATCTCAATTCGTCAATATGGGGGGGGGATTATAGAATATAATAAAAAAAAGGACTTCCAGCCAGAAAGAAAAAAATGGGTTGTTTAATTTCTAAAAATTATCCAGCCAGTAAATACAACAGGATGGATGAGGAGCGTACGCAAAAACGTGCTTAATACCAGACTAAGTGGCACAAGAAGAGGCAGATCAAAATTAAGATAGTCTTGAAAAAGAGACTTTCTGATGTTAAAATTTGGAGAACCATAGCAACTGGAAGATCAGCCTGGAAAAGCTTCTTGATAAGGCCTATTCTAGGTTATCGTAAATTTAAAGAAGGAAGGATAGTTAATAATCCATTCTAAAAGCAAGAAAGAATTGTTTCTTTAAAGTAACATCAAGTAACTGAGCATATCTTGAGCTGCTTGAAGTTTGACATGGAAGAGGCTTTTCAAAGCCTCTTATGTTTTTGGATTTCCTGGCTGTTTATGGAATTGTGGAATTGGTCTAGTATTAGGGATTAGCAACAATAACAGCAATTCTCTCTCATTTATGGTTTCATATTATTTGGATTTTATTAAAATGTATATAATTTTTTTCAGAGTTTTCAGTTCGAAATATTTACTTAACTTCACATGTATCTTAAAATCTAAAATACCTTTGTTATTAATAAAATTAGTAATATCAAACTTCCTTAAATGAGCTTAAAGTGAATAAAGTTGTTAGGTAAAATCTCCTTCAATGATTACATAAAATTGAAATTTCTTACCGTAAACTTGATATGTCTTGCTTAATTTCCAATAAGTCATCCTCATTTACTCCATCTTGTCTAAGTTGTTTCTTTGTCTGATGAATATACCGACTTACGAGACGTTTCATTACATCCTAAATATCAGAGAGTTAAGAAAACAATTTTGAATTAGTTTAGCACTCTTCCATATTTCATAATTTCATACATTGTGTCAGTTAAAGCAATAGAAAAACAATGGCTATATTAAGCGAATACGTTTGAGAAAAATATATTTACTTTATCAATAATTAAACAAAAAAATGAAATATATTACCTTTTCACTAAGACACATATATAACTGTCATTAAATGTGAAAATTAAATATATCTTATTTCATAGTTATTATTTATACAGTGAAAAATTGTATAAAATGTATAGGGGGATTTGATTTTGTATATAATTTCATTCTTTCGGTAATTTTTGGCTTTTCAATTATACAATGGTTATTGGGATGATTTAAAATATACCATCTTAACACAACATTGAGATATTTTCACAGATTCTTTACTTTTAACTTTTTCACATTACCAACAAAAATTCTAAGAGCTTAATGAATTATCTTGAGGGAACTGTCTCAAAACAGTCTTCGAGTGATTAACAAGCGCTCTAACAAATTTTTTATTACAAGAAATATGCTTTTAAGCACTGACATGTAGTTCTGATAATACTTTTGGGAGTAACATTAATTATGCTCATGAAATTTGACATATGATTATTGTTTACGCAGATGAACAAATGATTAGAAATTCAGAACAAAAACAGTTTAATGACTGTGAGAGGAGTGTCTGCTTTTCGGATGGAGCCTCCATGCCGTATAGATATATACAAATTTATTTATTTATTATTTACAAACATTGCATTTAATGATTTACAAAATTCTCTAATAAGATTATAATAATGGTAATTGGAAAGTATAAAGTTAACAATTTTTCCTTTACAGTTTCTCATATCATTTAAACAATTTCCTCACCACGTCACATTTAGTAATGATTTGCCGTTCTCCATAGAATCAATAAAGTTTTGTACGTTGCATCTTACAGAGTATTAATCAAAACCACACTGCATAATTTTTTCCTAACGTATACAATATGAATGTCACTCCTACCAGCGTTGCACACATGTACGGAATGCTAGTTTATCGTGCGTCTTAGCCTGTAATGTCTTTCATGCTATCCTCTTGTTATAGAAATTTTAATGGTGGCTTATGTATATAGTAAATTGCTTTCGAAATACTAAAGACAAATTATTCTATGGCTCCAGAATGATGTGGTGTGAGATATGTTTCCTTAGTGTTCATAATTTTTGACATTAGTAATATCGATTACTGAAGACATTTTAATTAGTAATAAATGTGTAGAATTTATAAACTGAAAGATTAATTAGCATATGTGCAAAATCGTTCGAATTCATACCAATACTTATAACTAGGGTACACGTATTGTTCTACTGGGGAAATGCAAATAATTCGTTATTCTATTAATGATAAATAGAAAAAGTTATCATTCTTTGATCCGTAATTTATCAAGTTATGCATTCAAGGAGATTACATTTTGCGTTCAACTCTGCTGAGTTAAAACCCTGATGCTTCTTGTTTCTTTGCTAAGACTATGAATATATAGCATTAATTACTTTTTCTCAAATTAAGCAGTCTAGTTAAAACTACCTGTTGCAGCATAACAGCGTGAAGTAAGAATCGATTTTCATTTACACTCGTGTCCATAAATTAAGGATAATGCAAGTTCCGGCAAAGAAAGAGACAGAAGCAAAGCAAATGTGATTTATTTGTAAAGTTTTTTTTATTAAACAAAATGTAAAGAGCAAAAAAGATGATATATTTTTGACGTCATTAATAAAATTGCAATTTTTACTCCCTGGAGCAAATAAAAAAAAAGAAACTATTTACCAAAACCAATATGACATGGTTGGTATGATGGTTAATACGTAGTATGGCCCCCAGACGATGCAGCGCAAGCCGTACAACAGCTAAGCATATTGAGTATAAAATTATCGATCAGATCTTCGGGAATATTACATCACTCATCAAGCAATGCTTTTCGAAGTTCCGGTAGACATGTGGGAGGGGATTGACGGATTGCAATTCAACGGCCAAGCATGTCCCACACATGCTCTATTGGATTCAAGTCCAGTGAGGATGCTGACCAGTCCATATGAGTGATACCTTCCTGTTGAAGGCATTCGTCTACAATATATGGAAGGTGAGGACGTGCGTTATCATTCATAAAGAGAAATTCTGCACCCTTGGCACCCCGAAACAAATGTACATGTTGTTTCAGAATGACATCCCGATAGATGTGGCCTGTCATGGTTACATTCTGAACATGCAGGTTATAGTTCTGGAACCCAGAATAATTTCTCCCCAAACGAGCAATCATGCATCACCGTAACGGTGTCATTCAATGGTGTTTTCTTGGTAGTAACGGATACCCGGCACTCGCCATATGAAAGTCCGCTGAGAATCAGTTTGAGAGCTAAACTTGGACTCATCGAAAAACATCGCACAAGACCACTGTTGCGGTGTCCACAATAAATGCTCTCTATTCCAGGCTATTCGTAGGTTAAAGTGAGTTGCAGGAAGTGGAACACATTTGACAAACTTACGAGCATACAGACCAATGTGCTCTAAGCGTCTGGCCTGCTTTAAAACTGTCGTACCGGTAGCTGAAGAGAGCTAACAAGACAGGTCTGATGCTAGACTCTGTTTCTTTTGTCAGTAACTGCCAAATACAGGTCTTCATTCAGCGTCGTAACTCGAGGGCGACCTGTGCTGTAACGTCTACTCACGTTACCATCATCTTAGAACCGTTGCCAAAGCCTAGAGATGACACTCTGGTCGGTTCCAAGTACTTCGATACTTCCATCTGGGTACGTCCCCATTCCAGATGGCCAATAATTCTACCACATAAAACATCAGCCAAATGCTTCCTTTATGCCATAGCTATGCGGTTAGTTCATTGAAAGGATTTTAAAGCGCTTGTGAACAATTTTACTTCTTTGCAGCCATTTTTTACTTACCCCCTCTCTTACACTCTCGTCATTGTGACGTACTATCAGTGCCATCTGGTGGTTTCTTGTTATTTGCATATTATTCTTCAAGATGTGTGTGACATGTGAAATTTTTATTTTAGAGTTCAATTTCTGTGTGATTCTGAATTATCCTTAATTTATGGACAGTAGTGTAAGAAAGTAAGCAATTCAGTTCAGTGTACTGGTGAAAACAAGAACAGGGTAATACAAAATATGTCCTACTGATTAATTGAACTGTTAATGTTTCACAAAACTTGAAATATCATTTGCACGTTGAATTACTTAGCTGTAGCTCAGTTATTACACTTACCCCCTCTCTTCGAACGCAACGCAACTGTAAAATAGTTATAACAAAGTAAACTTTAATTTTTTTGTTTTTAGCCGATTTACAACAAAGTAAATTTTATATATAATATTGGTTTTGGAATTCACTAAAATTTTGAAAAAAAGTACAGATATAACAATGAGTTTTCTCCAAAGATGTTGTTTCCTTTCTACCCCCATATATACGCATTCTGAAACCAATTTATTTCAGTATTTGATTGAAATATTTCAAGAATATTTCAAGAAAAAAAATTTAAATCCTTACATATATAGAAAACATAACTAATCCTGAAAATGTACCTGATAGTTTATGTCACTCGGTCGGAAGTTAAAGCCAGTGTGTGGATTTCCATTTTGTCGATGAGGCTGAAAAGAGATTAATATAGAACGTATAATGATTTATTGATAAACAATAAAATATAAAATAATGTTTAAAATACCGATTATTTTATATATTACGTTTGTATATTTATAGCTCATCAATTAACATCATAAGGGTTTGGTGATGATATAGAATCAATTTAAAAGTATAGTCTAAAACAATCCTTTTCAGTTTTAAAATCATGGTTCCCAAAATATTACGAGGGTTACACTGAAATTTTTCAGATACACGCAAACGAGAATTTACAAAATAAAAATAACGGTTTAATTTTAAAATACTAAGTACTTTAACACAGAAGACGATTTTTTACTGACTTACTTCAACTTGTTTAACATAGAATAAATTTTAAACAGAAGAGAAAATATAGTTGACGGAGAACATTTTCACGATATGATTTTCTATGATTTTAAAGCAGGATTAAATCAAGAAGAATGCCGTTCAACGGTTGTAATTAGCATTTGGTGATGAATCACCAGCTCGTGCTACTGTATTCAGATGGCTTAGAGAATTTAGAAGAGGTCGTGATTTTCTTCAGGATGAAGAACATACAAGAAGGCCGCCGTCTGCAGTAATCACAGAAAATGTGTCTGAAAATACGAAAAATGTTAATGTATGATAATCGCTGTACCTATCAAATGATACAGTAGGAACTTAACATTGGATCCGCAGCCATACACAAATTCATTTATGAAGAATTACATATGAAAAAAGTAGTTTACCGTTGGGTTCCCCATAATCTACCTGAGCACCAGAAAGAGGTCAGAATCAGTAAAGAAACTCTTTAATTGCTAAATGATGGTGGCCGTCGCATCATTTCTAAAATTATAACAGGTGATGAAACCTACATACAGTTTTTTGACGTTCCAACACGTCAAGAAAGCAAAGTATGGGTCCTTGAAGATGATCCCACGCCGACCATGGTGAAAAATCAACGCGCACTGAAAAAAGTGATGTATGCTGTTTTCTTCAGAAATACGGGATTGGTCAAAGCCATCAAGCTGAAAGGACAGAATACAGCAACAGCAAACTGGTATACCACTAAATGTCTTCAAGAAATTCTACAAGTACTGAATGTTAGGGGACTAATGCTTCACAATGACAATGCATCTTCACATGCAGCCGGATTAACAGTTGAGTTTCTTAAAGAAAAACAAATTAGAGCGATCGAACATCCACCGTATTCACGTGATCCAGCTATGTGTGACTTTTGGTTATTCTTTAATCTTAAAAAGAACTTACGTGGACGCCATTTTTATTCATAAGAAGAGATTGATGTGGTTATAAATGCAGTTTTTTCATCTATTCCAAGAAATGAATGACTTGAGGCATTTAATCTGTGGAAAATTCGACTACGAAAGTGCATTGATGCTGGAGGAGACTGCTTTGAACACAATAAAAGTTTGTAAGTATAACTTTAAAAAACCTAGTTGTATCTCAAAAATTTCAGAGTGACCATTGTATAATTATTTCTGAATTTTCCTATTACGCTAAAGTATTGAGAATTGTAAAGTCACTATTAATTACTATTTACTAGTTTTATTAATAAAATACTATAAAGAGGGAGCATGAACATAAATATAAAGAGGAATTTTTATGCTACGGGAATAATCTTTCTATGGTAAATTTGCCTTTATTAGAGCTACTAACATACATGAGTTTTAATATCGAGGACCCATAGATATTATATATCACAACTAATTACTATTAAATTTTCATGCTTTCATTAATTTTTTCAAAAAAATAATTATTAGTAAATTTATTGTTAACAATAGAGAAATTTCTTTCTCTTGTAGAAAAATCTTGGTTGGGTTCATATATTAGAAATATTTTTTCTTAAAGAAACAAATCTCGTGACTGGTTGAAAATGTACTCTTTTTATTCTGTATTCTTTGTATTGTATATTTCTAAGGACAGAGTTACACTTAGTACAATTTATTATTATATTATATTTATTATTAATGATAAAAAAAAATCTCCTCTTGTAGAAAAATCCTGATGCGATTCATAAATTAGAAATATTTTTTTAAAGAAACAAATCTCGTGAATTTGTTGAAAATTTACTCCTTGTACTCTATATTAAAAACAAAGTTACTCTTAGTACAATTCATCTTTTGATTCTGAAAAATCCATTTCTTTTAGAAGTAATAAGATGTTGCTAATGATGAATAATTAAGACATTATACAAATAAATTTGTAAACTTATTTCTCAAAACCAAGAATCAAAGATACTAATACATTTTAAACTAAAAATTCTAGCTCTCTTCCACTCAGCCATATGGATAAATATGTAGCGTACACTAAGTTGTACAGGGACACATTTTTTTTCATAAATTAAATAAATTATTAAAACTTTCACCATACAACGGAGAGTTACGTTGATGTTCTAAGATTGTTTTTGACATGGAAAATTAATTTTCTTTACATATTTTAAGTTACTATGAACCATTTAAATATAGTTTAACCCCCCAAAATTGACACCAGTTCAGGTAATCTTACTAGTATTGAAAAGTTTGTATTCTACTCCATGACACTACTTTAAAGAACGACTACTTTAATCACTACTTTAAAGAACGACGAGACACGATCCCAAAGTAACTAAATGAGTCCACGGATTGAACATTTTGGTAGTATAATATCTATGAAAATTGGTAAATGTGGCATCTCTTCTGGTTTCTTGATCCACTCTCATAAATTGTTGATCTAAAGCCGTCCTGAATTATGGCGGTTGTTGACAATTTCTTCTATTTTGCTAAACTCTCGATTCTATGATACTTCTCATGGGTAGATTATAATTTATTTTCGTTTCAACCAACAGGCTTATCTACAAGGAGGCTGATAATTCCGTTGGACCAACTTTCCTATATGAGCATTTTAGAAGCCGGACAACTATCCATAAGGCATTCCAGTCTTTTTTTTTTAAAGTAAACTTCTTGATTAAAAATATTAATCGATTTCTAACAACCCATGTATTTTCCGCGGATATTTTTAATACTATGACTCTGTGTTTAGAAGTCCCTATTGATCAATGGTACTGAAATGAAAGTCTTCTACGCGAGGCATCAAGTGGGAAAAGCGAATCCCGAGCTAGGCACAGGGAAATCTGCTGACGTAAAACGATGCATCAAATCACAATGATATAATGAAGCCTCATGATTCTGGTTCAATTTCTTTTGCCTTACATCTTCATCAGATTATATATATATATATATATATATATATATATATATATATATATATATATATATATATATATATATATATATATATATATATATATATATATATATATATATATATAACTGGTTTCAGAACTTGAATAAAACTTTTGTAAATACTAAATTTGAACTCATGTTTATATTTAGTTTGTTTTTATAACAAATAAATCAGTATTTCATATATTTCTTTTAAAAGAATGGAGATTTCTTAATTCATTGGTTTCTATCAATTAAATATTTCCACAGAGAAAGCTATTGGCTTATTTTATATCCATTAGTATCTTCTTTAACGTATCTCCTTTTTATTATGGTTTAATGTAATGTATCAAAAATGATATGTAAACATATAAGAATATAAAAAACAAATACTTACGTTTATTATATGTAATGTATCACATAAATACAATTATAATGAGCTGTATAGTCAGGACATTTGAATGAATAATTTATAAAATTAATTTCTGTTGTATTAATAAATATTATAATGGAAAAGAAATCATGGTTTTTTTTACTAAAAAAACTTTAACTTAATTAGTTATTGGTTTTAGCAGTTATTATTAATTTTGGAGTGGTACTTTTAATTTTGGGATTACTTAGTCTTTTGTATATTAGACTTGAAATTGACAGATAACAATAACGTCGACAGTACTTTATATTACTCTTCAGACGCACAATATATTATTAACGTATCATTTTACTAGTTTACTGAAGTTAATGAGAAAAAGTTTTCATAAATTGGAAAAATGGAACATTTATATTAATAATATGCATTTTTTTACGAATAAATAATTTATAGCGAATTTTAGAGATCTTAATTTTCTTCTATCCTTACTAGTTTAAAGACTTCTAGAAGCATATTTGTACTAATAAATGATATAATAAACGACTGGTATTAAATAATTATTTTTTGTAAGGAATGTTGAATGATTTTTACTGTAATTTTCAACATCAATATTTATTAAATTATACCATACATTTTTTTTTAAAATTTTTTATTTACTTAGTAAAAGTTTTGCTAAATGAATATATTTCCTTTAAAAGTAAATAAATGTCCATATTTATTTTATTATACGTAAATTTTCTCCAAAATGAAATTCTTCAAAATCTTGGTATACAAGAAATATATTAAAAGTGATAAGAGATAAAAAAAAAAAAAAAAAAAAAACGAAGATGGAAGCATTTTTCAAATAATATGTATTAAATTCATTTTCATAAAATGAAAAATAATTATTTCAAGTCATTTCATTAAAAAATTAAAATTATTATTTGTGAATATTTATTCCCATAAAAATTTCTCCTTTTTTTAACATATTTAGAGAAATATTTATTTTGTTTTTTATTTAGTATAAATGTTTGTTATGGATTTTCAAAGTTACTTTAATAGGTCATGATATATATTTTATCCAATATTTGTATAACGCCATCTGATTGAAGAGTCTTTTAGGTTGAATATAAAATCTAGCCAATTAAATCCAAATTCAAAACATAGTGCATTTCTAGATTATCAAGAGGTGAGATATTTCTAACCTTGTGCAAATAGTTCTAATAAAAAAATAGGAGTTATAAATTTATTGTAATATCGTTTCAAGCACAAACCGTGTTCCTTTGAAACCTAACTCAATAGATTAATGCATTTATGCATTCGTGAAATTAGTTTGTTCTACCAATGTGTCCTTATAAATATTTGATGATTGTAATTTTCATTAAATATGCTTACTTCGAATTCTATTAGAGCTTACAAAGAAATTTCAGATAACTTGGCAAATTTTGTGTTATTAATTCGAAATATTTTTCAACACACACAAATTTGTTATCTGATGTTATTTTGTGATAGTGTTCCTTTATCTCTTTTCCCTAGAGGTATATTTTCAGTTCAATAAAGTTTCAGAGAATCCCATAAATTTTAAAAGTAAAATATTCTCAGTGAATACTTTTATACACTATTAATAATACCCGAATAAATGAACTATATAAAATAGCCGAATAAATAACAACAACATAAAGAAGTTTATTAAGTCATTCTTTTAAAAAATATTACAGTGTATGGAACAAATTAGGTTCTACTATAAATTTTTCCCCATTGCCATTTAGTTCAGACTTTCATTTGAGATGAACATTAAAACAAAATTATTTTTGCTGCAAGAAAATAACTTTTAGTATATATTTTTAAATTTCCTTTAAGGAAATAAGTATTCAATATTTTATAAATATAAGATATGAGTTAAGTTTTTATGATTTTCTTTCATTCATTTAATATTGCACGCTTTTATTCAAAGAACCATGGTACTTAGTCATTAAAGCTGTCTCTAAAATTGCGTCATTTTTAAGTTCAACGATGACATTCGTGTTAAGTATCTAAAATGAATAATTAAATATCTAAAGGAAAAGAAAACAATGAGAATTTTTTTTTCCATTTTAATAGATTTTTTTATTTAAAGAGATTCCCGATTATATATTCCGGTAATCAAAAAAATATATTTATACAAGTATTATTCTTCGCTTTTGTACTCAGTTCACTTTAATAATTACCTTACTATGTCTGTGTTATATACTCACATTGAACAACATCAAAGGCCAAAGAAACAATTTAGAACTGACACTTTTGAACGGTTCATTTTGCTGCTACAACAGCATGAAATTTGACTCCTAAAGGAATACCATTTCATTACACAATTTTTTATTAAGTGTTGCGACTGGTTTTATTTCTGTTATTCTAAATGTGTTTTTAGAAAGTGAAATAAAGTTAGCCATTTTATAATAAATTTATTTCATTTACTCAGCAGTTTCAATTTTTTTTCTTAAAATGATATTTGTTCCTATGGAGAATTTCATTTAGTTGATAGTAAAAAGGTGTAAAAAGGTGACAGTATTAGAACATTTTAAATTATTAAATATTAGAAAATAATGCTTTTTTTTTCTTTCAAGAAAGCAATCATATGTGTTTAGTACGTTGGAACATATTTTAACCTCTTTAGTGACATGTTGGTAGATATGAGGGTCACTCTGAAATTTTTGAGATACAATTAGGTTTTTAAAGTTATACTTACAAAATTTTAGGTATGTTCAAAGTAGCCTCCTCCAGCATCAATGCACTTTTGTAGACGAATTTTCCACAGGTTAAATGCCTCAAGTCATTCATTTCTTGGAATAGATGAAAAAAATGCATTTATAGCCACATCAATCTCTTCTTATGAATAAAAACGGCGTCCACGTAAGTTCTTTTTAAGATTAAAGAATAACCAAAAGCCACACATAGCTGGATCAGGTGAATACGGTGGATGTTCGATCACTTTAATTTGATTTTGCTTAAGAAACTCAACTGTTAATCCGGCTGTATGTGAAGATGCATTGTCATTGTAAAGCACAAGTCCCCTAACATTCAGTTCTTGTAGAATTTCTGGAAGACATTTAGTGGTATACCAGTTTGCTGTTGCTGTATTCTGTCCTTTCAGCTTGATGGTTTTGACCAATCCCGTATTTCTGAAGAAAACAGCATACATCACTTTTTTCAGTGCGCGTTGATTTTTCACCATGGTCGGCGTGGGATCATCTTCAAGGACCCATACTTTGCTTTCTTGACGTGTTGGAACGTCAAAAAACTGTATGTAGGTTTCATCACCTGTTACAATTTTAAAAATGATGCGGTGGCCACCATCATTTAGCAATTAAGGAGTTTCTTTATTGATTCTGACCTCTTTCTGGTGCTCAGGTAGATTATGGGGAACCCAACGGTAAACTACCTTTTTCATATGTAATTCTTCATGAATGATTTTGTGTATGGCTGCGGATCCAATGTTAAGTTCCTACTGTATCATTTGATAGGTACAGCGATTATCATCCATTAACATTTTTCGTATGATAGACACATTATCCGGGATTACTGCCTAAGACGGCCTTCCTGTTTGTTCTTCATCTTGAAGAAAATTGCGAACTCTTCTAAATTCTCTAAACCATCTGAATACAGTAGCACGAGCTGGTGATTCATCATCAAATGCTAATTACAACCGTTGAGCGCATTCATCTTGATGTAATCCTACTTTAAAATCGTAGAAAATCATAGCGCGAAAATGTTCTCGCGTCAACTCCATTTTCTCTTCTGTTTAAAATTTATTCTAAGCTAAACAATTTGAAGTAAGTCAGTAAAAAATTGTCTTCTGTGTTAAAATACTTTGTGTTTTAAAATTAAACCGTTATTTTTATTTTGTAAGTTCTCGTCTGCGCGTATCTCAAAAATTTCAGAGTAACCCTCGTATGTACCTCCTTTTTTTAAGTGCGAATGAATTTCAATTATACTTTTTACTTTGATATGAATAAGCAATTGTATTGAAAAATCGTAAAGAAACAGCATTAATTTTTTAAAATAAAGAAATTAAGATATTTAATTACTCGTTGAATAGAATAATCGACGTAATTATTTCTTATTTCGAAATATTAATTTATTAAGATTTCACGAATAGTTCAAATATTTTACTCACGAGTCTGAAAATTTTAACTACTACTTCAACAAGCTTGAAGAAGTAAAACATGGAAAATTCTCAAATTTATAAATGGGATATAAAGTCTTAAGTGGTTGAAGATACAATTGAATATTAAATTGCATATAATTTGTGATATAGAGGATGATAAAAAAACTGAAAAAGAGAGGGAATGCATATCAAAATTCCTTTACTTCAGTTGCTCCTTACTTTTATATATCAAAGTAATATATTCTAATTATTTAAGAGTGAATCAACGAACTAAATTATTTTACTAGATTGTATGATTTTAAAATGTTTTCTTTCAATCGGAAATAAATTAACATTTTTGTTTTTCTTGAATTAATAGGTTTATTACAAAGCCTTACTCTGTATAGATGCGAAATCAATCTGTAATTTATTATCTTACTTTTCTGATGAAGAGAATGACGAAAAAGTACTGGTAGTGAATATCTTTTATAGTAAGTATGGAAGAAGACTATTAGCTAGTTACATGCAACTGATGTTGTTGGTTTTACATATGTGTTTCAAAATAAGCCAGCATTGGTTCATTCTATTTTGGAGGCTCCTTATGAACTTTTGTTCCTCATAACTTACTGTAACGTCACATTCCAATAGATACTTCTAGGTGTATGATTTTAAGTTTTCAGAAAAGTTTTCGCGCGCGATGTAATGTAAGATTAATAAAGGGTATAATATTCTAATATAAAAGAAACTGTCTGGCTCAGAATTGATGAAGATAAAAACCAGTATTTTTAGTTACGAAACACGTCTGGTAATGAACTTATATAGTCACTTTTATCAAAATCTTGGAATAATGTATAAGAATATATCAACAGCTCCTGCTCTTTACTAGAATAAGAATTTTACATTTCAACTGGCTATAAATGTTAACTGAGTCTATTTAAATATCAAACCCAATTTTCACTCTTGCTGCTATAAAATACTAAGCACTTTCACCAATTTTCTATTCAGTATTTTCAGAAGACTTTAATCGAGTATGAACATCATTATTCTATCTACAGCTACTCTATTCGATTAATGCTTACCTTACGGTCAGGTGGCCCGCCTAAGTAATTTGCATTCTGATTTTCAGGCTAGACAAAGAAAAACAGATTTCGTAAGCAAGAATATATACAACTGATGGATGGAAGAATAGATAAAACTCATGGTGGGATTTAGTAAATTCAATATTATGCTTTTCCGAAAAGTGTACTGTGAAGCTGATACTCCAATCGTAATGGTATCAGATTTCAGTGATTGAAAGTTTAAATTATTTGAAATATACGAACTGTCTGAAAAGATAATTTATGCATCAAAGTGAAAAAAATGTTTCTTTTTGCCATCCAGTGATTTAATAAAGAACTAAATACAATGAAAAATTATAGAAAACACAGGCCTACAAAAAAAAATTTTTTTTTTGGTGCTTAGGATTTTAGAGCAGATTTTAACTATATTTTTATTGCTGAATCTAAATATGAAAGCAGTTTTTCTGTATCAGCTCTAGATTTTTAGATAAATTCACTTATCTATCAATGCTTTTTTTTCTATTTAGTACTTTCAAGTACAAGTGTTGTAAAATTTATACAGGGAAAGATTCATGTATATTTGCCCTATTATCAGTCTTCTTTTGTAACCAATTGAATTTAAAATAATAATATTTAGGAAATAACTAATTATTATTTTAATTCATTTATTATAAAAAGAAGACAAACAATATGAGATATATAACTGATTAGTTGACAAATTCTTAATAAATGGGATTGAATCCTACTTATTAGTGCTATCCAGTTAGTTCCATAGAAATACGATAGATGGAGATGTCTGTCCACTATCTGAAGTGAACTTCAAAGCTTCAACCGCAGTTGAGAATTGAGAATAGTTCGTGAATTCCGGCGGTACAGATAGATAGAGGTTAGCGTCATATGAAATTTCTCTTTAGTAACGAGTTGTTAAAAAGTAAATCTAAGTATTTGTGTTGTTGAATAGAAATAAAATGAGTTCAAATAGAAGAAGCTGTGTACATCATCCTGATATTTTTTGCTACATATGCGGAGAATACACGCTACTGGAAAACAGAAAATCTATTAGTGACTTTGTAAAGAGGGCTTATTTTGGATATTTTGGTGTTAAACTTGGTGATTAGGATAAAACCTGGGCTCCACATATTGTCTGTAAAACTTGTACAGAGCATTTATGACAGTGGACTACCGGGAAAAGGAAAAGCCTGAAATTCGGTGCACCAATGGTTTGGAGAAAACCAAAAAATCACTTTGATGACTGTTATTTCTGCTTAGTATATATTACTGGAATCAATCGAAAGAACCGTAATAAGTGGACTTATCCAGATTTCGTCTCTGCAAGACGCCCTATCCCTCACTCAGAAGAAGTGCCAATTCCAACTTTTCACCAGCTACCAGAACTCTGTGAGGACGCTTATTGTCTCTCTGATCAGCGATTTTGAAACGATATCACCAATTCCTCAATGTTTCAACCAAGATGAGTTAAATGACCTCACTAGAGATCTCAATCTGTCGAAAGAAGCTTCTGAATTACTGGCTTCGAGGTTGAAGGAAAAAATTTACTTGAACCAGGAACGAAAATTACATTCTATCGCACAAGGGAGAAAGATCTGCTACCTTTTTTCTCTGAAGAACAAAATCTTGTATTTTGTCATGCTGTTAGAGAACTCCTGGTAAAAATGGGTCTTCCTGAATATTTTCCAGATGATTGGCGCCTATTTATTGACAGTTCAAAGCGAAGTTTGAAATGTGTTCTTCTACATAATGGGAACAAATATGGCTCAATACCAATTGCTCACTCAACGAAAATGAAAGAGCAATAAGACACCATAGCTTTGGTCTTGGAAAAAATAAAGTATCGTGAACACCAATGGGTGATTTGTGATTTGTGTAGACTAAAAAATGGTAAACTTTCTCCTTGGACAGCAAAGTGGCCACACAAAATATCCTTGTTTCTTGTGCCTCTGGAATAGAAGAGACAAAACGCAACACTGGGTTAGAAAAGAGTGGCCTAGGAGAGAAAACATGGATGTTGGGGAAAAGAATATCATCAACGATCCTTTAGTTCCACGAGAGAAAATCATCTTTCCACAACTGCATATCAAGCTGGGTCTAATGAAGCAGTTTGTAAAGGCTCTTGATAAGAATGGATCATGCTTTGCATATATAGGGAAAAAAATGCCTCAGCTGAGTATGGAAAAAATTAAAGCAGGAATATTTGATGGCCCACAAATAAGACAGCTGATTAAAGACCCTGACTTTATAAATTCAATGAATGAGATTGAACAAAAAGCCTGGAATTCATTTGTTTCAGTTGTCCAAAATTTTCTGGGAAAACACAAAGCTGAAAACTATGTTGAATTAGTCAATGAAATGCTGAATAATTTCAGATCCCTTGGGTGTAACATGAGCATTAAGGTGCACTATTTACATAGCCACTTAGACCGTTTTCCTGATAATTTAGGAGACATTAGTGAGGAGCAAGGTGAAAGATGTTACCAAGATATAAAATGTATGGAGGATCGCTATCAAGGAAGATGGGATACTCACATGATGGCAGATTACTGCTGGACTTTAAAACGGAATTGTTCCAAAATACATTCAAGAATGTCACGCAAAAGAAGTTTCCGAAATGTTCAGAGAGTAATTTGTTTAAATCAAGACTTTTTCTGTTTTCTTTTGTATTTAATAAGCAATATCTATGTAATATAATAAAAATTCCCTGTTTAATTTGTTTGTTTAAACCATGGTTTTTCTTTTAAAATAGTGTAATGCATGATTCATTCAAATGTTGATATCTTAAAAATTCAAGCTGATAGGCAAAAATTAATGGCATATTTGGATTCAACACATCGAATTCATATAAAATCACCTCCAAAATCTTTGGCACCAAAACCACTGTTGACCAGTGAAATTATTTGTACTTTCTTTATTATTTCGTAATTAGAACAGTATAGGACAGGAATTTATCAAGACAAATACTATATATTTTCAGTAGTATTGAATGTTAAAATTTTATTTTTTAAAAAAATTAATTTCCATTGCTATTATATAAGAACAGGAAAAAGATAGAAAATTGAATATTATTTATTATGGGATGTCTAACAACAATTTAAATAATTAAGTAATTTAAAACTATATACAAGAGTATATTTTTAAAAATCTCTTACTAAATTATCACTAAGAAGAACAGGAAAAATATGTGCGTGATATTTTTTTATTTTTAAAAGATAGCGACAAACAAAAAAATATAAATTGGAAACATTATACAAAATAAAATACTTTTCACAGAGTAAAGCGAAATTTTGTTTTAAATGTAATCAAGAATATCTATTATTTGAATCTTAATAAAGATTTGTATTACATGGATTCAGTGTTTTAGCCTCACAATATATTAATTATCACAGTCTAGCGGCAACTAGATCAAATCCATGACACCGTGAAACCTAGCAAAGTTGTGCACCAGTAGTGGACTTATATTAACTATTATTTAAATGCTAACATTTAATACTAATTAATATAAGTCCACTAAACATTTAAACAGTATTTTCTATTTTTTAACGATAAAAAAAAAAAGAAGTAAAAAAATGACTATGAAGTTTGATCGAGTTTTGAAAAAAAAAATGATTTATAAATAAAATATTCATTTGTTTTTAATGTGAAATACAAATGAATAATTTATTCATAAATTACTTTTTCAAATCTTGTCAAACTTCGAAAAAACAATTTATGAATAATGAATGATCAGAAAAAATGTAAGAATCATGACAAATTGTTCTAAATAGTTTACAGAAATCAATTAGCCACAAATGAATTGTATAAAAATGTAACAAAAATGCTTATAACGAGTTTGTTCATTTAAAATAATTATTGTTATGTTTAGAGAATGCTCTGAAGATTTTATCCCCGATACTCTTTTTTGGAATAAAAACAACAGTGTGCAACTCGCATCAGTGTATGCATATATTTGTTGAATAACTGACGTTTCTGCTTACAATATCTAAACGCTTAATCTTTGCTTGAATTAAAATATTGCTTAGAGAGAATACGAAATTAATGAAAAAGTTTTATCGTATTTATTAGATAAAATTATTGAGTACTCAATAAATTACTTTTGAAAGTGTAATTTTGAGTGTTTCATCTTTATAAGCATTGTTTATATAGTAACCCCAGTATATAATGTGCACATAATGGTAAAATTGATAAAATTTTCTTATAAATAAAACAAACACAAGAAAAACATTAATATAAGGCTACTTTTTTTATGAAGTAAATTTATCAACTCTAATCAGGTGATTGGCATAATGTATGTTGCTTTAACACAGTAAAACTAAAATATACAACTTTCTCATTGAAAATTAGGCCATAAAGGGATTTTTTTATGTGAATTCGTTTGAGAATAGTTATAATTTTACAAAAGTTATATAATTTAACATTAAGATGAAGATACACTTTTATAATGTGTATTTTTCAAAATGTAGTTACACCTTTTGTGGTTTTTCCTTATTTTTTACTTATGTTGATTTTAAGGGGATGTAGTGGTATAACGCCTTAGGGTTGCCAGCATTTTTAAGGTTTAAACGGAAGGAAATGTAAAAAATGAGGTTATATAGAAAATAGCTACTGTGTGGGTACAAGAGCTCTCGAAAAAGATTCTTGCTCTCTCATTATTTTGTATATTATTTGTTATGCCTTGTTAAATAAACTTGTTATTTGATTTTTGAAGAAGGTTTTTGGTCTAAGTTTCTATAGAAAGTTGAAGAATAAACAAAACCCTTTTCAGATAGATTGCAGTTTTAAAATGTGTTTTTAGATCAAATGGCTTTTGGAGTATGTTAATCAGTAGAAAGATATCAAATTATCATTAAACAGAAATGGTGAGGGCCAAGCACTTTTTTCGACTGTTAAGTAGAAAATCATAGTACATTGTATGTTGCCGTGATTGTTTTAAATCGAAGAAAAGGTACTAACATAAAGTAACAATTAACCAAAATATGCTCATCTCTTTCTAAAATTTGTGAAGAAAGTAGTTTGTGAACGAAATTGGATATGTTACAGAAGACTCAACAGAAATTTAAACAGTTAAAAACGGATATTTATTCTTCAGTGAAAGATGAAGAATTCACTAAATATGAGGAATCAATATACATTATTGAAAAGGATATCCCGAATTTGGAAGTAAAAATAGAAACAGAATGAATAGCAATTAACAGGATATGCTCCGAGTATTCTGCAGCTTAAGTCGAAAATACTCGTAAGATTTTACAACATTTCCTTCAAAAAAGAAGAAATTAGGTTTATCCTGAATGGGAGGACTTATTTCATTATATAGATATTCCTTGGATTAAATCATGCCGTGGAAATTATGCAATTTGAGATATATTTTTGAAATGTAAAATTCAGATCACAATTTTTTTCTCTTTTTTAGTAGCTTACCATTGTGCAACTAACTCTTTACTAAACTGAACCATCATTATTTTGAAACAAGAAAATGTATCGTATTAGCTGTTGAAAATAAACTGCATAATATTTTGAATACAAAACTACTCAAACCTCATTAAGCTAATATTCTATATTTTTATTTACTTATGTGAGGTATCTAATCCTATTCATACATTGAATACTTTCGCATGTCCTAATAAGCAAAGTACGATATCCAGAAATTAATGAAATGTCCACCACCAGACAATAATAAGTTTGCATTATATTTTATTTAAGGTTATATTTATTTCTCATCCTACATTTTTTGCATCAAATCATTTCGTTTCAAATGGTCAAATTACATTACCAAATTTTGCTCTTCAATATTAATAAAAACTTGCATTTAATATTTTTTTTTATTTTATTATTCATTTCAAACATAATTTTAATAAAATATACTTGACATAGGTTGATTAAAATTATGAGTTTAAACATAATTTCGGTCTATGAATAAAATGAATGATTAGTATCGGATTAATAGTTTAATTAAATGCTGCAATATTGGCGTAGAATTCTGTACAATATATTTGGGTACCAATAATACCTCACTCCATAACTTTAAAGGAATCATATGTATTTGATAGTTCAGAAAGTAGTATATTTAAGAATAAAATAGTAATATTTACCTTTTCGGAATTTTTTAAAATTTTAAATAAAGTTTTTCTGCATATAGTCCCTTTTACACGCGATTTTTATTTTATATGTATTTATCTCAAACGTTGGAATCACTGAGTTAAAATTAACTTGCATAATTTCTTTCTTTTGCTATCAAATTTATTTGTTCTATTATGAACTTATATTACTTATTGGGTAATGTATTATCTACTACAATTTATTTATTACTTTATTTTCACTTTGACTATTTACTCAGTATTCGTAATTTTTCATTTTTTTACAGTTTAGGTTTGTATATAAATGTAAGAACAATAATTATTATAAATATAAATGAATTAAAATTACTGGGTCATACACTTAAAAGGAGGAAGTGATTGTATTAGTTTATATTTAGTGTAATAAAAGAGCAAAATAGAATAATAAATGTATTTTTATTTTCTAGAAAGATTTATAGTGATTTAAAAAACCCATAACTAAGAGAAAGAAATAATATGATTAAATAATGTTACAGAAATGCTTGAAAATATAAGTTAATAATTAAAAAATCAGCCTAATTAATGTCCTTTTAACATGCAAAATTATATTGTAAATTGTGAAGAAGCTTTGAATTTCAAGCTAGTGAAGTATGTTCTCGATAAGAAAAATAGAAGCGAATCTAATGAAGGAATAAAAAATCTAGGTGTCCCCCAAACAGAAAAAGGGGAAAACTTCATTTGTTCCCTGTTAAGCAGACAAAAAGCACTGATTAACAAATCCCAAACTCAGAAAAACTTTCTCTAAATTAATATCAATATATAAGTTGACTACTAGTATTTAAATTAAAAAGATAAATATTTTTCGGAATATTCATTTGTTAAAAAATGAAGACTATTACCACAATACAAGTTTTTTCATATGTGAATAGAACTAAATCTTTTAGTCTCATTAATCTAAAATTTTATTATATACCATAAGAATTACTCATGGATCAAAAATTATATTATAAAAGGCACATACTCTCTAGTTCTACAAAAAGGGTTGCCTCAGTGATAAATACCATAATAAGTTATTTTAAAAGCTAATCAAAAGTAATATAAAATAGCAATAATTTATTTTACTGAAAATAATCATCTCTTGTGATTTAATTAGCAATTAACTATAGTTTTAACTGATCAACATGATGACAAACTTGAAGGAACTCTTCACAAAACTTCTTCAATAATTTCTATGAAGATAAGAAATTATGAACTAAAATTAAATGACCATATATTTTTTTTAATTTCATTACAGCAAAATAATGGATAATATGGCGAGAAGAAATCGCAAGGGTAGATGGAAAAATGAAGTTATTTTTTATGAAAAAACACTACAACTTATTGATACTTTAACACTATTAAAACAGTTAAAATATATCATTAAATTTCGTATAAAAATCTCTATTATTTTATTAACTCATCTTATCTGAAAACAAAAAATAGGTGCAGCTGATTTATGTAGAAGAAAACTATTATAACTTTTAAAGGTGGTTAAACATCTTGTATTAATATTCAGCTCTTTCTTGGATTATAAGCTCATGAGTTTGAAGTTTAAAATCGAATAATAAAAATATTTTTCTTATCCAATATTGATAAATTTACTTCAGTTATTTCAAATTACTTCAGTTATTTCAGTTAAATTTTTATTCCTTTTCTGATATCATATTTTCTGCGGTTAATTCAAAATATTTTCAGTTTCATCATATGGTTACTATACAAAGTCAAACTTCCTTTTATCATTCCCAAAATATAGCTGTTCTTTTTGAAGATTATGCCAATAACTATATAAAGTAATTGTTTGGGTCAACAAAGTTGGACTTTTGCACTATTCGCTGAATTACAGGGTATGAAGTTTCCTTGATATTTGCTTTTTTATGCTTTTTATTAAATTCCTCTTGTTTTTTTAATACAATTTAGGTAGAATAATGTTAACTTTTGGGTATTTTACAGGTGTAAGAATTTGCTTAGTTGCTTTCAAACCACAAAATATATTTTTTCTGAGTAAGCTTGTAGACTTTTTTTTACCAAATAAGGCTAAAAAAAGGTCCTAATATTTTCTTAAAATATGTATGAATAATTATATATTCTTAAACATATTAGAATGAAATTTAACCTATAATTTTTCTTTATTTAAAAATATGTTTTATGGTTTGAGTATCTATTTTCCTACAAGCTGAAATTATTTACTTTACTTACTAAGTGAACATTCTACTTTTTTCCATAACGTACAGAAACTCTCAATAACTAAGCATTGTTCAAAAGAGTTGGAAGGTATTATAATTTTGAATGTGTAAATTGTGTACTAAAATATTTCTTTCTATCAATACACAGTCGAAACGCTCATACATCAGTAAACGTTTATACCAAAAATCATCAATAATTATAGAAAAATCATTGGTGAGAAACTTATTTGGCAACTGATGTAAATCAAAATTCTAGATGATGCTCTAAATTCATTATATTAAAAGGAAAATTATTTAAAATGTCATAATATTGAGTAATAGTGTCTTAGTAGAATATATATTTGATTATTTGATACTCAAGATAAGGGTAAAAAAAGAGAAACACAAATCTTAGAGCATTACAAATTAAGTATATATTTCCCAATAATGTTAAAATTTAAATTGCTCTGTAAACCAGTTTCTCAATTTTAAAGTAGCCAATGAAGAATGTGCATCTAGAATACAAGCGGGTGCCTTTAAATTGATTTGGTCTTTATTTTCTGCTGCTGAGATCATTCAAATAGGGAATCAGGGTCAACTCCAGAGTTTCAGAACCCCGTGCGAAATTACTGTAATGCCACACATATGCATATATATTTATATTAGTATTCATGCTTAACTCTTAGTAGGTTCAAAGTGTTATTTCGATATTACATGCATTTAAAATAAAAACAAAGTTTTAGGGAATTAAAAATAATAGGTTGATCTCTTCTGTTTCATGTCGCTCGCCCTTCTGAAATAATGGAGTATCATAATTCACCGAAACCAACTGAAACGCAATGAGATATTTTTTTTCAATTATCTTTCTTTTTATGATGTTTTAGTCAGTAAGTGAACTTTCAACTTTATATTTAAGAATTGCTACAGTGACGCTCGGTACCCTATATTGTGACGTTGGTTAATTATTCCTGTATTCAGCGCTCAGTACAGAGTCTCCATAAAAATTATCATACCAAAAAAAATTGCAAAAATTATGAAGTAACGAATAGCATTCTTACTAACAGTTAATTATATATGAGAGATGATTATTTAATATAGTGTGAAAGTATTCTTGTGACTCTACAGAAACGAGCTTGGGCAAGAATTTTAATTTGGGTGTGCATTACTAAACTCAGAGAGTAACAAGAAGGATGAATTCCACTTACTTTGATTTGACTTCTATCGAAATGCTGTTTTCGGCATATGTTGGTAAACAGTGGGCACAGGTGACAGAAGAGTCGCTTCGTCCCCATGAGGAAATAACATATGGCTTTGGGGGAGATAATCAGATTAAATGGCGGAGGCAGGGTGGATCCTTCATCAAAATAACCCATCCACAGCTTGGAACGAGCGAATTTCCATTCCCGATCTGCATGATCCTGGGTATTCGAGAGAAAAATATTAATACGAAAGAGAGAAGAACGGAATGTATTCTCTACACACATCGAAGGTATCCAAAGATGCATTTTTTTAATCATATATCAAACAATGCATATATATTTAGTATGTATCTGTGTTCAATTGAAGATAATATTTTTATCTTTGCAATTATTTTGAATACAATTCTGCTTACATCTGTGAAGCTCTCTTTCTAAAATAATTTTATCTTTAAAGTTTAAATACTACAGATGTCAGTTATCGCATTTATTTTAAATTTTAAATTAAAATTTAAAAAAGAAAGAAAAACATGTTATATGTTTAAAATTTTACGCTTATAATGCATTACTATTACAGTTAAAGATTATTTATAGAGCTGATTCAATTTCATTATTTAGTTCTGTAAATAATATGATCTAGTTTTCATATGACGAATATTGATCGTAAAACTATTTGAATTTTTATGAAATATTAAATAAAATTTAAAATTCTACAGTTTAATATTTTGGGATATTTTAATGTGAAATTAAAAAAATTTAAATCTAAATTGCTTTAAATTTATCAAATGAATGTTATGTTTTTATAATATTTCTTGTCGGATTCAATTACTTGGAATTCGTGATCAGAGTGACTGTAAGAGTACATTTAAGTAAAGATTGTAATGAATGATATGGATCAAATTAAGAATATTTTTAAAATGATTATTTTGGCTGCTATAGAAGTCGTTTTTATATTTTCATAAAAAATTTAGAAATAAAGAGCTTAAATAATTTTGAAAAACTCACATTGTGAAGAAAAAAAATCTTAAAATCTTCACTAAATAATATTCGCTTTTTAAAAACATTTCCACCAAAGCAGAAAATACTATGAATACAGCATATTGAAGTAATACAATGATTCATTATCTGTTGAAGGAAATGTTTGCTTCTTGAGAAAAACACAGTTCTTATAATTCTAAAAATATAATAAGCATATAAAATAATAAGAGCAAAAAATAATAAAAATAAATTAAAATTATCGAAGAATATCTGCAAAATATGTCACTAAATAGTGCCAAAAACAAATAATTAGCTAAGAAATATCCCAATACAGATATTGGAAATAAAAACAGTTCTATAACTTGAAAAATCAGAAAAGTAAATTTAAACCTAAGATAGAAAATTTTATGAAGCCAAAGAAATTTGAAATTCCTTTGTATTTTGCAGCGCGACATCTAGCTAAAGAGAAGCTGATTTTTCTGTGCTATCTGATCTTCTATGGTATATCAAAAAATAATTCTGACAGTTTATTTTAACTGGAAACATCGATATGCATTTAAAAAGTTAGGAGAAAAAATTACATAACTTTAATTACAAAATCAGATGGCTTTTCTTAAATGTGCCGAGACAAGCAAAGCTTTAGTAACTGATAAAAAAAATTAATCAAGATATTAGTGTGAAAATATGCTTATGCATATTTTTTAAAACACATTTTTCTTCTTTTCGAATACAGTTATCTTCACCGAATTATTGAAAAATACAATAAAATTCGCGAAAATGACATAAAACGTTTGCAGCTAACGATATAAATGCATTAAATGCTCCACATTCATGTCCCGTAGGAAAATTATGGTCTGAATTACGATAATTACGAAACATAGTAGGGGCAAAGAAAATTGCAAAATCCCATTGCTTAAAAAAAAATTCTAAAAGAAATGAAGAACACTCTAAAGCGAATAATGTGACTAATATTCATAAAAATTTGTGAAAAGATTATATTTGAAAATTCTAAAATATTGTTGTTAATTTGTAAATCAAAATAACTATATACTAACAAAAATTTCAGAAAAGTTTTCTGGTATGACATGTTTTTGCGTCAACGATTTCATTCCTCACGGACATTACAAGCCTTTAAATGCAATAGTACATAGCAATAGAGCTATTATACAAAAACTTGCACCAGCGTATTCATGTTAATTAAAAATTCATTATTCATCAAGGGGATTTCTTTTATCTATTTAAGTGAATGAATAGATATTTGTTTATGATAATGAATATGTAATAGCATATCCTCTCTCTATATTTATTTATTAACAGCATTAAGTGGTTATTTCGAAAAACACTTGTAGAAATGTAACTTACTGCGTTTATTTTCAAGCAGTTGCAGAATGCTGATTGTGATTCCCAAGACTGGTGATCTCGGAAGGATTTCAGCAAACAATGCGTCTCCTTTCTTTTATGAATGAAATTTTAAAGGAAGCAAAATTATAGCATAGCTCTTAGATGCCATTATATTTCTATGAAAATTGAATTGTTATTAAAATTCTCTGGAATATATCAACTAATTTTATATTACAGAGATTGTTTTTTCTTTAAAACAACACGTAGAAGTATCATAAAGATAAAAACTTCGATTTATGTTTAATTGTTGTGCAACTTGCTGCTCATTTGTTAAATATCGAAAAGTATTAAGCAGCAAAATGTTTGTGGTAAATACTATGTAAATATCAAGGTTACATTAAAATTTGCTCAGCAGCAGTAAACTTTAGAGAAATAAACTAGAGCTCCCTTTAAAAGACAGTTATTTCGATGTAATTAAAGTTAGATAAAAGACTTTTTACTTACACAGTCATATTATTTAAAATAAGATTTTGTTCATTGATAGGATATGGTGTGAAGATGATTTGGAAGCTCTGAATGATTAGAATGGTGTGCATCATTTATTTCCATAAAATAAAGAAAAGTAAATTATCTAAGCAATTTGCAAAAATATGGATTTTACATACGATTTAAATAGTCTTGGAACACAATTTCAATCAAAATATGTTTGAAGAATAAAATACTTAACTATAGAGAACTTGAGAGAGAGGATTTATTTAGAGCATATTTTAGAAACATATATTTTTGAAGTGCTATAAGCCAAAATTACATTCAGAATTATGCTAGTTAGATGTTAATACGTGCTAATGTAAACATATAAAATTAATTTGAAAACAAGTCTTTAGACTGTTGTAAAACGAAAAAAAATATGGTTTGGCTTTGTCAACATATTCTAAATAGTTTAATAGTTTAAGAAAGGATTTTTGCACAAGACTTATCTTATACTTAATTTTATATCATTTAATGTATTCGCAGCAATTATTGTATGCCTAGGTCCCATTTCCTTCCGGGGAAACTTGGAAAGTCCGTGGCAAAGTAGAAATGTACTTTAGCATAATTATGTTTGCATCTTGCACTAACACCGTTCCAAAGTTATACTTTATTTAATAATAGTCGGGGCAGTGTTTCGGACATTTCACTCAGACAGTGTTATTTTACCTCTTTGCCACGGGGAGCTCAAGGAAGTTGCTGCTAGCAATTTTCTTTTATTTTCATATTGTTCATTATAAGAAATACTCAATTTGGAAGGTGGTATATATTTATTTACTTTCTATTTCTCTTTACTGCGCGTGTGTGTATTCATCGTTATATATATATATATATATATATATATATATATATATATATATATATATATATATATATATTTATATAATCTCACACACACACACACACATAATTTATTCTCTATAAACTTTTAAAATGAATCTTTAAAAATTCAACTATCAGTATTTAGAAGAAAGGTATAAGATTTGTATGAATTATAATTTCTCTTAATGTTTAGTTATATGGTCTTAAGTAATTAGCAGAAATCAATTTCATAAGTTATAAGTATATTTCCTGTTATTAAACGACAATGAATGCCTCTTTCGGTTTTCAGTAGTTGTCCAACCAATTCTCTTCCCACATGCTTCTCACATTGTTGCTGATGAAAAGGCTTTCACATGAATTTCATTGCTTGTCGTCATTCTTCACTGTTTATGTCAAAGAATCCCATTGATTATGTAAATATTTGTTTATTTCAGACAAACGTATGTACTTAATAAAAATAACATGCACATTTCGCGTATGTCATGCAAAAGAGTGATTGCATTCTAAGATTTGTCCCTACCTCAATAACTTGAAAGGATTTTGTCATCATTGCAATAAGCATGTTTATGAGTACAACAATAGCTGTCACATGATATGACATAAAGAGACCTTGACCCACAGTTTCTATAAAGAAGTCATCTTCCACCAAATCTGTACTCTTGGGAGAACTTATACCAAACAATGACCAGAACAGGGTTGCAAATGTGTTTCCAATCCTGAAGTAAAATAATGACATCTAGACTATCAATTTCTTACATCTTGTAAGCACACATTGTCAAATAACTAAAAGCTAACCAATTTTACGGACACATTTTTTACAGATATAAAATGCTAAAAATCAATGTCATAAAAAAATCAAACATTAAAATCCTATATAAGAGTCGCGGAGAAAAATAATGTATTTCTTTAAAATAATGGGAGAATTATTTGTAGAAATCCCTTTCGCGTAGCATTTACACACATTTTATCCATTATTTAATTATATAAAAATATATTCTTATTGCTATAGTTGTGTGACAAATTTTCATATTTTACATAAAAAATAAAATTATAAAAGAGAGCAGTTTTACCTTTCATGTGTCTCGCAAACTTTAGCCTATTTTCAAAATTAAAACACACACACACACACACACACACACACACACACACACACACACACACACACACACACACACACACACACACACACACACACACACACACACACACACGCACGCACGCACGCACGCACGCACGCACGCACGCACGCACGCACGCACGCACACACACACACACACACACACACACACACACACACACACACGATATTCGGGAAGATAGCGAATCCCACGCCTTTTTTCCCTTTAGTCGTCAATATATAGTTTGAAAGAGGAAAAATTGTTTCACTTGAAATTAATTTTTAATAATAGACTTTTTATAAAAATAGGAAATCCAATTTTTTACATGGATAATAGTTTTTTTTTCGCTTTTATATTGAATATTTTTTTTTTGTAATAACATAAACTGTTAAAATATATTTCATATCTATAAAATAGATAGAGACAAGGAACATTAATTTTTAAAACAAAAGCAACAATTTTTTGTCTTTCAAAAGACGGCTCTTCTAAGTCTTTAAGAAGCTACACATCGTAAAAGTTAAAAGAATTCAAAGTAATTTGTTTTTACATTTTATTTTTTCCATATTTTTCCTCTCTGACCGAGTATTGCTACTTTGCTCCTTCAGATGAGAAAAAAAAAAATATAATAAAAATAAATATTGAGAAAATACATAAAATTTATTGACTCCTAAATGCAAATAATTTATTTCTGTAACTGAAAAAAGATTGTGTAACCTTTTGATAATTGGATTATTACTCTTATTTTGTTATCCTACAAAATAATTACACATGTATAATTAAAGTTTTCAACCCGTTTGTAACGGTTCCAATAAAGTTTAATTAAATTTTCAGCCGCAAGTTCTATTAGTTATCAATAAACTTTGAAAAATAAAGGTAAATTATCTTTCTTAATCTGAGATACACGTTTCTAATTATTCTAAGTTGAAATATTGCTTATCATACAAAAGTTTTTAATTACAAAAATTTTAAATTGGAAAACATAATTACAATGTTCTACTAGTTGTATATATACATTACAACAGGGTTTGATTTGTAAAAAATTTAAAATGTTTTCCAAAATTTATAATATATAGATTTTTATTTTTTTAGAAATTGTCAACAAGACAACTAGTATAAGTCTTTTATTTATAAATGATAAAGTTAAGTAACTTATATATTTATAATTTAAAATTAATTTTCAATCCTTTTGATAATATTTCCTCAATTTTTTTTTTTTTTTGTGGATTGAGTTTGAAAACTTTAATGTGTAAAACTAAGAAAGTTTTAATCATTTTATAATTTTCAGGAAATTCTCCTTAGTTTATTACTATTTTCTAATTAGTTATTTGTTTTCTTATTTCTTAGATTTTTTCCCGTTTTAAATGTAATTACTAGACTTTCGCAAATAAATTTTTACGTAAAGACGAAGCAACAGTATTTAAATTTTTTTGTTTCTCAATAAGGTTGGCAGCCGAGTGGTTACTACCTCAACAGCTTGTGGCTGCGAACTCCACCTTTGGTTTGAATATATGTATTTTTTCAAAACCACTTTAACCCATCGGGGTTCGGGTATAATTTTTCATAATGTAAAAAAAAAAAAAAAAAAAAAAAAAAAACTTTAATTAATTAAATATATTAAAATAAAGTTATCGAGATAAATCTTAGTGACAATATATATATATATATATATATATATATATATATATATATATATATATATATATATATATATATATATATATATATATATATATATATATATATATATATATATATATATATATATATATATATATATATATATATATATATATATATATATATATATATATATATATATATATATATATATATATATATATATATATATATGTATATGTATAAACATGCATAAGTTATAATATAAAAAATCTTAAGTAAGGAGTTATTTCAGTACCTGATTATTATTTTTTTTATTTATTTGTTTTTGAAAAGGAAATGAAAAAATAACTCTTTTGTATCGTTGAATAAATTAATAAGAATAAAACCATTTTTTAACTTCCCGTATGCTTTCATATTTTTGAGGAAATAAATTGAATAGCTGAATAATATGGAAATATTTTCCATCTAAATTTTGCATACTCTGATAAGCCGTTTTCTTAAAACACATTTAACAAAAATGAAATAAAAGGAAAATAAGCTAAAAACATTAGAATCGTAAAATACATTAAGAAATGGAGGCCTAGTTTGGATACTTTTAATAAAATGGAAAATTTATAATTGATAATGAATTTTAAGGGACGTGTGCGTGAAAATAATTATTATAAATTATTGTCTTATAAGAACCCCAAAATGGAAGAAAGGCCCATTTAACAAAATATATGGCAAATTAGTCATGAATACTATCTGGTGTGAAGAATTATCCTTCTGAACAACAAAAATTTCGCATAAATAATCGTATTGTCATTGAGATAAAGTAACAAAACTTTATTTATTTATCTTAACAATAAAAACGTGTTATAAACAACACATTTTTATTGCTAGGAGAAATAAGTAATAATGAGGGTCATTCAGGCTAAAGCATTTTTTGCAATATTCATATGTACAATTATTTAATTTTCTGGTTATTTATGAAATTTTAAAGTTGTTTTCAAATTAAATTTAATTTTCAGTACTTATAAAAGCGCCAATACTTATGATTGAAAAAAGCAAAATTAAAATTACTAACTAAGATCATGAATTAAACGCCATTTAGTTGCCGAAATATCAAATTCCAGTATCTAATAGGATTTTCATTTTCTTAGTTAACGGCAAAGATTTCAGAAATCTGAAGACACATTTTTAAATCCAAATTTGTATTTCTTAAAAGTTTTATATTTTTATGTTATGGAGAATGATATTTATTAACAGTATGATGTATTTTATCTCCTGGTCGGCAATTGTACATGACATGTTTTCTAAAATAAATAAAATTGAAAAGTAATAACGGGAGCTTTATTAGTATAACATGCTGTTTCTCTTACAATTGCACAAAATATAAAGATCTAGTATATTAATAATATGTAACAAGATTACAAATTTTATCTTTTATCATTTTGCACCGATTCCAAATGCATAATTGGATTCCGAAGCTGTTTCACATACAGAAATATAGTTCATAAAATCTGCTTTAGGCAAAAATGAGAGGAAGAGTATAAAGAAAAGAATTATATGTGATTGTCACTATTCATCTACTTTTATTAAATTTTTAAAAAACCATTAACAGCTTTTCCAAAATTTTGTACTTTTTTTTTGCATGTAATAAGCTGAGATAATTAATTAAGCTGTCTAGAATCAACTGTCTAGAATTTGAAACAAAATGTTAATTTAAAATATGCGATCATTGTCTATCTACATTCTCTACCTCATGAAATTTTCTTCTGAATTCGTCTACAAAATTGCACATTTTATTTAAATGCTAGAAGAGATCTTAAAGTCAGATGAAAAATGATATGGAATTAAAGAAAAATACTAGATAAAAAAATCCGCTCTTTATTTGCTACGTAGTTGAACTTTTATCATATTAACTTCAGTTAGAATTATAAAATATACATGAAGATAAGTAATCTTGAAACAGAAAACTAGATTTGTTTAGACCCGCAATTTGAAGAATAATCTTCAAATTTACTGTTCAATATGTTATGAAAATGGCTGGTCTTTTGAACAAATACTACCTATTAATTATTAAAATTATTCTATAAGTATTTATGACGCCAAAATAATTATGTAAACATAAAATATACTTGACAACACTCTGAAGAATTCTTTGGTTTTGTAAGTAAAATAGTTATTTTGAAGATTCTTGGAAAGCATTCAAATATCAATGTTTCCTTAAATAAAAAAGTACTCAAATAAAAATTAAACTATCCGAAAATAGTCATACGAAAACAAAATCACCAAAAATATAATTTTATAAATTCTGATAAAATTTTCATTTTCGTGAAACGATGCTTGTAATATAATATTAATATATATATATAGTTTTTTTAAATATATATGAACATAATTTATAAAAATAATTAATATATAATTTTCATATTCTTTCGTCTAAACATTTTCCGATTTAAATTCTTTTTAAATTAAAGTTTCAATATCCAAACATAGATGGCAGCAGCTTCACAAATGTTTTGATAAAATTGTCTCATTTTTCCCAAGTTTGAAAAACGTAAGCTAAAAGAAAATAAAAATCTATTTTAAGGAACTAATTCCCGAACTGTGTTTGCAGAAATTCTTGGAGTGCATGAGCTACTTAAAAGGAGTTATCAAGACCAGTTTATTAATTCAATGCCCAAAAGGAATAATGTTAATTACTATGATTGATATATTATCATATAAAGGTTTTATGATTAATTGTGCTGTATGTAACACATAAAGAAATGCATGTATTTATATGAAATATATGGCTATTCATTTATCCGACATCCCTTATATGGGAATGATTTATCTTACTGAAATTAAAATTCAGAACATTATAATTAGCAATTATGAATTAAATAATTAAAAAGTATTCCATTTGAATTAAGTAAAGTTTGCTTCATAAATATTAATCGATATGTTTGTAATAGCTCCTCAAATAATTAATATTGGAGGAATGTCAAACAGTAATCATATCCTTTTCCGATTTCGAGTCAACTTCCAAATATAAAATAGGACGAGTAGAATTTGTTTATTTAGTATACATTTTTCCAGTTCCACTATGAGAACTTAATTTGGATTTAAAGCACTAAAATAAATTTATCCTGAATGGTAGGACTTAGCAATTCTATCCTGTTTTGTAGAACTGCAGCATTTGATATTCATTGTTCTTAACCGGTTTGCCCTACTTTACGCCATCAGTTTCTTCATGGAACTCATATACAGCGTGAAAAAAATAGAAGGACATTAATATTTTATAAATAGTACTTTACATTGTAGTACTATTAGTGTAAATATTCTTTTTTTATTTTATTGAACTATTTTTTTCTTTTATTTTCAGTGAATGAGTTTTATTTAGCACCAAGGGGAAATGTTATAAAACAGTGCTTAAAGATTTTTCAACTGTGAAAAAAGCAGAAGAACACCTCCAAAAACATTCTCATTTTAGAATCTGCAGTTGCTTAACATGTTGAAAACAGTGTTTTCTTAAAACTATTTTTCCTTCAAATGATATATTTTGTTGAAAAAATCCTAAATTTTTGTACAGTTAAAATGCCTAGGAGGAAACGCTTAAGTAAATTTCAGAAAAACAGAATTGTGGCATATAAAGATGCTGGTAAAGGTGTAAGAGAAATTCCAAGGCACCTATATATTATTCCAAACGCTGTTTCTAACATCTTGAAAAATCTAAAAAGCTTAGAGGAAAGCAAAGATTGGCAGACCCATAAAATTGACACCCCGTGATCAAAGGGAAAGATTTAAAGAACTTAAAAAATGCGTGGAACCATTAGAAAAATCCCAAGACTTCACAAGAATCCCTCATGGAACTAGAAGAATACTTTATAACCATGTAAAAAGATCTTCATATTCCAGAAAAGAAAGCACCATCATAATTGGAAAGAAAGTCACATTGAGCACCGGCTACAATAAAACAAAGAACGAATGGACTTCTGTTATTTTATTTATTTATTTTTTAATAAAAAATTCAGTTTAGATGGTCATTAAATTTTAATTTGGTCAATTTCAATTTAGAAAATTCAATTTCGATTTATCAATGTTATTGACATTGTTTGGATACATCAGAAAAAACGTATTATACTAGACAGGTATGAAGAGGCAGTTTAATGGTTTGGATGTTTATTGACTACATTGGACAGACCAATCTAGTGTTTCTGGATAGAAGACAGAAACATGCAAATTATATTCATATTTTAAATTTAGTGCTTCTTCCCAATGCCTTGAGCTAGAGGGAGAAAATTGGATATTCAGCCATTTGAAGTATCAATTCACACGGCCAATGTCATGAAAAATTAGTTTGGAACAAATAATATTTGGGTTTTTCCATGGCCTGCTACAAATTCATACTTCAATATTGCTGAAAATCAGTAATTATTCGCCCTGATTACACCAGTGGCAAGTAATATAAATCTTCGATTGAGCTTCGAGATGCCTTGACTTGTGTTTGGGACAATATTTTTCAAACTGAAATACAAAACTTATAGGATTCAATGCCAAATAGAGTGTTTGAAGTAAGTGAAGCAAATGGCAGAAGAATTCCATATTAACAAATCTTTTGTTTTCAATATTTACTGTTGTTCTTCTACATTTTGCACACAGTATGAGTTGTTAAATATACTAGTATGAGTTGTTAAATATACTAGTATGATTTGTTAAATATACACAGTACTACTTTTTAATTGTAATAAACAAGAAGCTTTTTATTTCATGTTACAAATATAGTAATGTGATTCTAAATAAGTTTTTATAAGTGTTGTGATAAAATTATTTTTGGTAAAAATTCAAACTCATCTCTTATTTGAAAAAATCCATGTGTTCTACTTTTTTCACACAATGTAAGTGCATGATAGGAATATACTATAAAATGAAAAAGGGTATATGAGAATAGAAAGATAACATAGTTTGTATGGGAAATAAATAATTCATATCTCAATGACTGCATTAAAATATTATTTCATACATAATAGATTTCAATTTAAAACAGACTTCTCTTGTAAAAAAAATTACTTAAACTTATTTTTTATTTTTTCTTATTTTTTTTAATTTTCTAAAACAAATGTGTAAATAATACTATAAAAATAAAGAAACAATCTTACTGAAGACAAGAATTTATTGCTTCAATATTCACGATATTTTATCTTTTATCGGAAAGCGTTTTACGAAAATACGCACTGGAGGGAAACACGCTTATATTTAATATAAGATAGTATTACATTCCATGAAATATGTATTACATTCCATGTATGACTTGACAAAGGCTGAGAAATACTGGCTCCAGTGACAACAGAGACAAAAATAGCTGCATAAAGAATACACTGGAATCTTTTGTAGTTAATAAATTGAAAACAAATCTAATGAAATACATTTAAATATACATTACTTACAAGTATTCTACTTGAAAAAATGAAGCATGGATGCGATGAAAAAGAATATATTAAAGAAAAATATATTGAGAAAATATATATTGAAAGGCTGACCTTAAAATGGGAGAAATTTTAATTCGCATTATATAAAAGGGTGTCTCCTATCGAAAAATAAATAACTTTTTTTTGACCTTGTGCCTCGCAAAAAAGGTTTATTTTTTTCCCATCAATTTTAGTGAATCAAAATATAGTTATTAAGATATAAGAAATCGTTTGACATTTTGATCTTTTTTGTGACATCATTAATTCAAAAAAAGATAGTTCCAGTTTTACTCATTTTGTTTTGTTCGTTCTCAAAAATTTCAAACACTTAGTTATTAAAATTACAAATAGTTATCTTCTTTTCTTAAAAAAACTTTAATATCCGTATTATATTGCAGTGTTCAGTGCGTAAATATTTTATTCTTCAAATTTTCATAAAGTTGTCCAACATGCAAATTAAATATCTATAAGCTTAAATTATTATGTAAAAGTAAATATATTTTTATATTTGGATTTATGCGTTTTAGTTTTTTAATTATGAGTGCATTTTCTCATACGCATGGCGATGTTGTTCCTTAATACAGAATCATGGCAAAATGTCGGATTCCCTACCAGGACTGATATAATATTGTTTTAAAGCTACCACAAATAAAGCAACATTTGGCATGAACTTTCCAAATTAGTAGGTGCTATCAGGAAGAAGGTTATTTTTAAATCATCTAGCTTACAATTGTAAGAATGATACTTGATTTGATGAATCAGAAAATCAAATCAAAACTAAGAAAATGTTTTATAAGGTTAACTATTTAGGCAAAGAACTTGCATAAAGCAGGATCTATGTAATTTTGATAAGACAAATGAAAAAACAAATGTTTATTAATCATTTCTCCATATATTCTGAAACTAGATCGATTTGAAGACTAATGTTTTTAAGGTTTGCTATGGGCAATTAATTGTAATTAACTGAATTTATTTATTGAATAATTTAATTTATCTCTAAGAAGAACAGTTCTTTTTAAAGAACAGAACAGTTTACCTTAAAATAAAGATTTTCTTTTAAATAAATAATATTTGTAAGCAAATTACATGGGAAATATATATCAAATAGAGATGCACTTAATGAGTCAGGGAAACAAATGCAAACTACTTTTTCTTAAAGTTAGTTATTTTAATTGATTTTTCAAATCAAAGCATGAGACATTATTTGTATTTGATTGTTTAATTATCAGAAATTGAAAATCAAGACTTCATTGTTATTATTGTGGAATGTTAATTGAATTTTTGGTTACATAATAGTTTAAAATACTTTAGCACAAATTGCTTAGACTTAACTTATTCAAAATGCGGGTTTTGTGGAATTGCATTTAACATTTTTTTAATATGCTTTTCTCAAATCAGTTGAATTCAAAAGTAAAATTTATTTGATTTTGCTAATGAGATATATTCTGATCAGATATGTGACAGTAAAAATGCTACAACTAATAATTCTTTGTCAACGGAATAAAAGTTTACATCCCTCAAACCAATATTTTCAGTTAATTAAAAAGCAAATATTGAAAAACAAAGGAGAACAGAAAGTAAAATACCTCAATATCTTGGAAAGAACGGCTCATCATGGCAATTAGCATATTAATCATAACGGTCATTGCTGTTATGCTGTAAGCTCCAAGAAGAAAATGACCAATCCATTTTGCGAACTTATGATACATCATGTGCTCTAAATCTTGGATTAAGTTGACACCAAACAAAGACCAAAGCAGCATCATAATACTACCACCCATACTGTAAAGTAAATGTTCCTTTAGTAGCCGTTCTTTAAATTTACTAAATTGGTACAAAGGTTCCTTGAAGATAGCAATCTAAACTTTTGCTGATATCTTGCATCAGAGAAATCAAGTTTATGCGAACAAGGATGGTTGCTATCTAAGGAAAAAAAAAGCCTCTATTTTATAGGAAAAAATGAAGGAACACGAAAGAGAGGAAAACAATTTGAAGACGGCGATTGTTCTATGGAAAATATTTCTGATTCATCTGGGCCCTTGTAAGCAAGCGGTATAAGCATTGCTACTCATGAATCATGCATGAAAAGACAAATATGTGAAACTAATAGAATAGCAGATGTGAAACATTCTTCAGAAATATCGTTAGATATATTTCAATATTTTAATAAAATATCCTTATACGGGGAATTGATATTTTAAATTGGATTTTGAAATATTATGTGTAAAAAATATACATTTGAAGCTTCATGGAATAATTTACTTTTAAAGAACAGTTTATAAAAATATCACAAACGCATAGTAGGTCAATGAAAATAAATTTGGTATTGCATTAAAATTCTTTGAGTAAAATTTCTTATTATTGTTTTTTCTTTTTAGAAGATCGGTAAATATTTAATGTCATTTTTGTGTGGCCAGTTGTCTATGTTATTACAATTAGAAAAAAGTATCTAGTGAGGTCATTAAAATCTTGAGAAAATTAATTTCACTTTTGTAGTTTAGCTAAAATTTCTTTCGAATTAAATTTGCATTAATAGAAATTTAAAAATAAATTTAAAGTTAATAGTAATTTAACAAAACAGTATTAACAATAGAGTTTTTGATATTTTTATTTTTTATTTGTATAAACAAAAATATCTCTCTGCACACCAAGGATTATCACACAGGGCCTGAAGGTACAATAAATGTACTACATAACAAATCAAGGATAAATCATGAGATGAAAGAAAAAAAATAGAAAAAGAAAAAAAAGCAGAGAGAATAAAAAATGAGAAATAAAAGCAAAAAGGGAATTAGATTATAGCATGAATAATTTTTTAAAAAATACAAAAGTCTCTTTCTTCACTAGGTCCGCTAAAATCGGGGGCCATAGTTTTTGATATGTTGATAAAACATCTTTTACGCAAATTGCATAAAAGGAAATTTGAAAGAATATGAAAAAAAAGGTTTTTGATAAGATGCCTTACAGATAGATAATCACAAATTTTAAAAACAGTTGTTGAGATAAAAAATTTGCGTAAGTGAACATAAAAAAGAAAATTTACTGTTAATTATCAATTCGGATTCCTAAGGATAAGATTCCTTTTCGAACACAAAGAGGGAAAGGCGATCTTACAGCACCAACGAAATTTACTGAATTATCAACAGTTTTAGCCAATTTTTGATAAACCATTCCCGTGGAACTTTTCCAGAAACTTGTTCATCTTTTGTCTCGTCGTGTGGTAGCTTTTATGAAGGCCAGGGCAGGCCCAACTCATTACTAGGTAGGTATCTATAATTCAGTAGTACTTCAGTTTATATTATATATTATATTATATTATATTATATATTATATTATATATATATATATATATATATATATATATATATATATATATATATATATATCTCAAATAAATTTCATAACAATGGAAAACTCTTTGATTGGTTGGTAGCTATAAAAAGCCAATTACATAGATTTTAATTGAATTTCGATGTTTTCTCGAGTTAAGAAAAGTTTAAGAATGGAAAACGATCAAAAACTCTTAGGGTGATGTAATTTTCCTATTTCAGTAAATGAAATTATGTGTATGCTATTTTGTTCATCAAGATTATTTTATCTCAAGTTAAGAAATATTATAAGCAATTAATTCAAGAAAATAAATTTCCATACTCCCTTTATTTTTTGCTATTAAAATTATTTTTAAATTTGCAGTTTTAATTTGATGTAAGATTTGTATTTATAAATTTTAGTTTAAATTACTTCACTTTTAGAACTTTACAGCAATTACAATGCATTCAATATTTAATTGAATATGCTATTTAACAATTTTAAAACATAAGGAAATTATATTTATTGATACAATTTAAATTAACTTTTTTAAAAATACTTTTATGCTATTCAATTTTATTTTCATAAAATTATTTGTAATAGTAAAATTTATTTGTGTGATATAGTAAATATATTTAATTTAACAGAATAAAAGATATTTACTGTAGTTATATTTTATGGATTTTATTATGAGATGAATATTTGATCAAAAAATGTTTAAACTGTATGTATGTCAGTTTTGACATCGCAATTTAGATTGCTTAATGACCTAAGGCCTTTAATATTATTCGTGTAATTGCCTTCTGGGAAGACATATTCATAGAAAGTAGGCAGTTTTCATAAGTCACAAGGGAGAAAATCCGGAAAACTTTCAAGCATGCTCACCGACAGACATCCATGCAGAAGGCAGAAGTTCAACATTCATCTCCAGTTGTTCAACAGTGGCTGTGAGATCGAACCAAAAACCATTCGCTTTGAAGAGTGATGTCCTAACATAAGACCACTCTTCAACTGCCTTATGGAGATGTGATTATATGTAAAGTATTTTCTTCACTTGTTTCTTTGCCGATCTGGCAGCCGAATGGTTAGTACTCTTGCCTTCGGTTCAGTGGTTCGATTCCCGCCTTCGGCATGGATGTTTGTAGTGGTTCGGAATCCACTTTAAATCGTAGGTCCCGGTCTAATCAGCCCTCGTGTGCAAAAAATGACCGCGTTGAGCGACAAACCAAATCACTCGTTTCTTATGAACGGGTCCCTTTCGTCATTGACGTTCGTAGTTTAACTTAATGAGACGTAGTTTAAAATGATTGGCTTTAAGCTTAACAGTTTAGAAATAGTCTAATATTATTTAGATTTTATTTTAATAATAATTTATCTAATACAATGCAATAAGAATTATGATGCGTTCCATTTAATGAGAGAAATAAATTGTAAGTCTAAACAAAAAATAAACCATTTTTTCTTTCAAATATTTTCAAAAGAAAATTGTTGTTGTTTTTTATCTTAAAATAAGAAAATTAAAGTAGTTTACTAAGTACAATTAATTTTTTTAAGTTTATGAGAATTTTTTTTTACATTTATTAAAATTGCTTTTTTAAAAATATTAAAAAAATTAATTTGTAACCGTAAAAGGACAGTTAAAAATTATTATAAGTTAGGTAAAGATAGAATAGAATGTTCTTATTTATTTAATAAATCTCTAAAATAGCTTTTTCAACACTTAATCAACACTACTCATTCTTAAAGTTTTAAAGTGAACATATTTTCAAACAAATTAAATTTATGAGTCACTTAACAACATCAGGAAAAATGATTTCAAGATTGTTTCTCTGCATTGTAATAAAAAACCGTTGAAAATAAATGATATTCCAAGTAAACTATAACAAAATTATATCCATTAAAACTGATAGTCCTTTAAATGATATTTTTGGGGAAAAGGAGAATCCTTGTTATTATAAAAAAAATAGAGCTTTCAATAATGACAGGTTGAAGAAGAATCAAACCAATCGAGCGAGCAATCGTGTTTCCAAAGGAAAATAACGTTTGGAACTATTCCAATCTTCTACGAAAGAAGTTTGTCTTTTAGAATATAGTAATAATATAAGTCGTTAAGTTATTGCTTTAATATCAGTTGAGGTGTTACTAAAGAAACTTTTTATTTCCTGATCAAACTAAGTGACGAATGAATATGATGTGTATTTCAATAGTTAATCATATGATTATTTCAATAGTTATTTTCTATTCTTACAAGTTATTTTTACTTTATTTTTTAGTTATTTTAGAATATACAGAAAGTACCGATTCCATCACTCACACATAATTATGTAGAAACAAAGTCTGAGAAATTAGCTCAAACACTTTTCCGTTCAGTCTGTAAAAGTATCGATATCGGAAGACACAACTATTTGTAAGCACTCGTAACTTCTGTGTTTCGAATGCATTGATAGAAGAGCTCAGCAACAGTTTTATCAAGTAGTCGGCATTTTAGTTCAAAAATAAAATTCCTTTATATTCCCTCTACCATTCTCCAACTACTGGAAACTGCTTCATTCGAATGTACTTTATTTCAGAATTTATGGAAGAACAGAATTGATTCGCGTCCTTTCTTATTTCCTTTTTAGGCTTTTTTTGGGCGTGTATTCACGTCAATCTCACACTACTTCATACTACTTAATTTGTTTTAAGAGTGTATCATAATTTCATATTGATCAAGGTGTGCATTCACAGTTACTGAAATTAAAGTAGAAAAAAAAATAAAAATCTTCCTCTGTTTTAAATAATTTAAAAAATACTTTTCACACGCAGATTAAAGTGATTAAAGGTTAAATAAGATTTGATTTTTTATGTTCTTATTATTGGTACACAAGAATAATAATTTTTTTTTGGAAAAATCTTACACATTCAGTACATATTTTAAAACATTGTGAATAATAAACTATTTAGATTAATTATATAATAAAGCAAATTTGTATACTGATACAATATTTAATTTTCAGTTCCCCGAAGGAAATTTATTATTATCTAGAAGCAATAAGAAATTAAAAATCATAATCTTTGAAAGCAAAAAACCATATTAGCAGCTAGCACAGTAAAAATATCAACTAATTACAATATATTCTTCTAATTACATTATTCATGTAATGGAAATTCATTTTTGTCCCAAATAAGCTGTCAAAAAATTAACTTAAAATTTATAACCCAAAAATTTGTCATAGAATAGAAAGTTTTCAAAATCGTTTCTTAAAATTATTTTGATATAATTATGCTATTCATTTCTGATATTAAAATGTCAAGGACTGTGATAATAGTATCTGGAAATATGATGATATTCCAAAATTTTTCTTGAAATAAAATTAATTGAATAATTTGGAAAACAGAAAGCTATATTATAATATAAATTCATATCTGAAACTGAAAAAAAAATAATGTATCAATTATTAAATATCTGGAAATTAAAAAAAATAAATGTATATTTATTATGAATTTTAATTAACAATTAAATGAATAAAGACAGCTTAGATATTTATGTTTTTATGACGAGTTGGTTTTATTTTTTATATTGTTTTCATATTACAAAAATTGTATTCAGAGATTTTATTTTAACAATGATATCATCTATTGAAGCTTTTTTCAATACCAATAAAATTTTCTATAAATTCAACATATTTCATATAGTATTAAATTCCCAGTAACTAATATTTTTGAATCATTTATCTCAGATTTTTAACTTATTGCCTCTTGTGTTTTCAAATTTCATATTTAATATCAAAAAGCTTTTTTCAAAATAAAAACTTTATCAAAATTTTGGCTTAAAACGAATCGACATTTACTCAACAAGATGTAAGTGAAATAAAAATTTGAAAATGAAACTCTTCAAAATCTTAACTAATAAACATTGAAAATTATGAAAGAATTTATATAAAAGTCCCTTTGTAGCCATACCTTAAATGTGAATTCCTTTTCAACGATACCGCATTGAAATTCAATATATTCAATTAACAGAACTGTTAGAAAAATAATAATATATAAAAGATTTTGCTTATATTATCAATTATCAATAAGAAATTAAAAAATGAGAATGATTTTTGAAAATAGTCTTTGTCAACAATAGGATAGTAAGGTGGAATAAAATACTAGTTTTTAGAGTAGATGTGATCTTAAGATTAAGAACTGCAAATCCTTTTTGAATTGATGATGGTAGATTGAAAAGTTTTAAAAGTAAGTAATGCATGCTTGATGAAGAAACTGCTCTTCCGAGTGAAAGGCTTCGAGTTTGATCCGAGCCTCTGTCGAACTACGAGAGATGGTTTAAGTTATTTGGATGCATATCTGTCATGTGAGAACTTGGAAGTTTTCCAAGTTTCTTCCCTGAAAACACCTAAATGCAGACCACTATGACTGATAAGAACTTTATGTATGCAATATTATATTGAGACTGTTAAAATGCCTCATAAAACAACTTTTCGCACATAAGATGTGTGAATTACATGACATCAAAAGTAGTTAATATGATACTTAAAAATTTTTGCAATTGCCTAAAAAATGCAAACACTTTTTATTTTATTTTCTCTTAATTCAATATTTAATGAATTTCGCTCGATTCCATTTGACATATTCAGTGTTCCAAAAAAGTACTTAAATACATTATTTTTTTTAAAATAGACATTGTTTTTACAAGTGTGTAACCTGATATTGATCGAAAATAATAATATAATAATTTTTATAGCAACTCTAGTCCATTTTATAATTGCAGTAAGGTAAAATTGCTTATAGTTATTAAGATATAGTTAAAAAAAATCATTGCACCTTTTGAAGGGCTGAGCAGCAAATACTAAAAAATAGCACTAAGCAAATGGATGCAAATAAATTTTTATGGTGTACTAAATTGTGGGTCACCATTAGATGAAATTATTTTAATGCGATGAGCTGGTTTGTTTATTTGAGTTTAACTTGAACTTATAATCAATTTTTTATGTTAATTGTTATTACTGGCTTACATTTTTTAAATCAATAGCTATAATTTTTTATTTCTAAGATATTTTTATTTAAGAAATATCATTGCAATGTTGTTAAGATTTTGCGGTTGAAGTTTCAGTTCAGATGAAAAAGTAGGTAGTCCCTTGGTATAATTTTAATAAAGTTTAAATTTTATGAGAGACTGCGAGATTATTGCACCTCCTTAAAGAAATTTATTCTTTAGATTCTTTCTTGGAAGCCATTCAACTAAATTTTCATTAGTTACTTTTTGTGGGTCACAGCTTCTATCATGATTAACTGTATTCTGCTGTTGTTACTTCTTATTTTGTAAATGCACCGTATTCCATACTGATATGAAATTGGATTTTTTATAGCTAAATATCTTAAAGTAAGAAAAAAGAGCCTTTTAATATTAATACAAAAAAGGAATAGTATTAAGTTATTGTCATTGTTGAAAATATAATAATAGTTTTGAAATATTAGTATTTCATAGTTGATAGCGTGTTGGGTAAGGTTTTCTAACGTACACAGTATAGTAGTTGGTCGTAAACACAAGTGGCTAGGAAGAAATTCGGAATAATTCTGAGCCCTCACTGTAACAGATGCCCTCACTGCCATACTTCTTTGTGCTTTTCCCAGAGGTGCGTTCTACAAGTTAGGTGGAAGATTTTAGGAGAATCTTCGTAATTTAGAAACGGACCGAGCGGAACACAACTTAATACATGACCGGCCTCAATACGTGTCTTCAGATCGGGGAATTCCCCTTGATCGACATATAAAAGAGCTTATATTCCGAAAACATGAAAGAGATGGCCTGCTGTGTTTTGCTTACTCATGGTCATATTTAATTCTCCTCATGGACATGACATCAACCAACCAACTTGACCTGCCACCCCCAGAAAAACTATTCTAATTAGAGCACATTGCGACCATGACCTTCTTAATTTACTCCACCTGCCTTAAATTAACACAACAAACTGGGATTTGAACTCACTCTGATAATACTTTGAAAGATGTGCACGTAGAAAGTAGAAATAAAGGGATTTATTGCCTGTAATTCAGCAGCACTTAGAATTAATTCTTGAACTTCCCACCCTCACTAAAGCTATTGGAGATCAATTAGTCATGAGCCAATCAAGTTCAAAATTAAAAAAAAAAATAAATAAAATAAAAATAAAAAACACATAAAATGTCTAGATTTTTATTTGGATTGTTTTCATAGTTATTCATATGGAGTGCTTCATAATTATGTTAAGTTTTGAAAATAGTATTAATAATCAACATAACCTTTCCCGTTTCTCATTAATGCATAAACGCTAATAAATTTGAATGCAAAAATGTTTGATATTATAGAATGATTCGTTTTTATTTTTTGGTAATTGTATATTTTAAATTTATAATATTTTTGAGCTGTCTTTTGTGATCTTAGACACTACTCTGGAAAACAAAGTAAATGACATTTTGTTTGGTAGAATATACCCTAGACATGGTAACTTTGAAAATTACCATTTAATGGCTTCTAAATGATTTGCTGAGAAGAGCTTTCTTGATTTTAACTTGTTAGTAAGCATTCCACTTCGTCTTTCTTAGAGAAAAATTGAGAGTGACCTGGAGACATTTTTAATGTATTTATCTCGCTCACACTCAAAGCCTACATTTTCTTGCTTCCTAATTTAAATTAAACGAGGATGCTGGAAAATTAAGATTTAATTTCCCAGAAACAGGAATTTTCCCGTTTTTTTAATATTTTCTTCTTAAATTACTGACTTCAAAATAGAGTATTTAGTCACTAAAACTAGCTTATAAAGTCCCGGAGATGTTTAATATGGATTTATTTAGCCATGTCCTTTTTTTCTTCAGTGGAAACGTTTTCTACTGAATAGCAATAATTGAAGTAATTGATAAATTCATGAGTCATAACAAAAATGATCTAAATTTATCGATAACAACCTGAATTATTGTGCTAATCATCCTGAACGTGACATATTTCTCATGCTCATGTTATTTTAAAAACATTTTTTTGCACATATTAAATACAGTATTTGACATCTCGTTGTGGATAGCTAGACAGCTAAAAGTTCTTGGAAGTTTTAAAATTCCCTGTGTACTTTTCAGTCATGAGGATTTTTCATAGACAAAAGATCGTATTCTTATGTCGCATGGGATGACTTCTAAGCATGCACCCAGATATATGATCTTGCACAAAATCTAAACGCTATTGATTATCGTTGAGCAGTGGTCATAAGAAAGTCTGAAATGTTCCATTACGAAAAGAGTGATTCCATCACAATGCTACGGTGAAGCCAAAGAGACAATACGGTATGACATACACTGTTTCTGTCCAGTTTGAAACCAAAATTAAAGTACATATAATTAGAAAAAAAATAAAGAAAAAAACGCTCTGTATAATATAAAATAAATGGCAAAAATATTAATATTTATACCAATAGGTATAGTATATTAACAAATTTAGTGTAAATTATATTTTTCTGAAATTTTTATTTACGATCTTTGATTAGGATATAATTGTAACAGAGTCTGTGATTTCAATGGTGTTAACCTGTGTTAAAATAACTAAACATACAAACTCGCCATACAGACCATACTGAATAGAGTTCCTATGGAATTCTTATGAAGGATTTTATTTCAACAGATGAGAGAGAGAGAGTTCAAGAATAATGACTATGCAATTATTTGGTTATTTTGCTCATTATGTTTGCATCGGAAAATTTAGCACACATTTTTGAGAAATTTTCTTGATCATTTCATTCAAATTTATATATTTTACAATTAAATAATAAATTTAATTTTTATATTACGCTTATTCACATATTTGTTTTGCTAATACATAAATTAATATTAAAGTACGTTATATATTTTTATTCAAAAATCCCCCCAAAATAAGACAGCATTTTTAGCTATATCGAATGAATTTTTACATGATAAAAGTATGAGTTATTTGCTCTTGAAAGGAGTCAGAAAATAATATTTAAAAAGTAAATAAAAAAATAAGAATATAGAATAAAAACAATGCAAAACCAACTCTGATGCTAAATTAAAATCCGTCCTAGATAAAAAAAAAAGGTATTTTAGAGCTAGCATGACACAAGATTAATAAAATTATAGAATAATTAATCGTTGTTCACGAAACAAATGAGTGTTGTTACATCGCACGGAAAAGGGAAAATTTAATTTGGAAGATCTTACCTAATTAACCTACTTTCTCTAAGATTAAAATAGCCATGGAACATTTATTTATATGTTCCGAAATGATGCTCTGAAACAAAGCTCAGAATTAATATTCCCGTCAGGTGGTGTTTGATAACACTAAATTACTTTTGTCGCCATAAATAGTTAAGTACTTTAAACACAAAACATGCGAATTAAATTTAAAGGAATTTTATGTACGAAGTATTTACAATTTTTGATTAAATTTTTTCCAAAACTAATTTAATATTAAAGGGAATTAAAAGGCGTATCCTATAGAAAAGTTTATATTATTCATGGACGAAAGATTAAAATGATTATTTTTTAGAAATAAATTGATGTCGACACAGATTTGTGGACAGTTAACAAATGAAAACAATTACAAAATATTTTGAATATTCAGAGATTTTGGTCTTCTAGAAATATTTTTATCAACTGTGAACGATATTTAAGGGAATAAAATACTGAAAAATTGCAAACATAAACCTGCCAATAACAGAATAATTATTTTCCATCTTTAATTATAGCCCAATCACGATTAAAATCATTTTTCAAAAATGACTACTATCGTAATCGGTAGCTTTTTTTCAAAACAGTAAGTTTCTATTTTTAAGCACCAGTGATCCCTGAATTTATTAATTAATTTTGATTGATTGTTGCCTTGTGGGAGGACCTTTCATGGGTCACAGGCCATGTTCAAATGTTATAAGGAAAGAAGTCCCGAAAAATCCCTAGAACTCATTTAAGTGGTCAAAGGCACAAAACACAAACGGAAGTGTACTCTTGGATTTTATCTTTGGTAGTGTTTTAATAAGTATTACCGCCTGTCTCGCGGGAAACTGCGGATCGATTCACCATTACTGAAAGAAGTACATGCCAAATTTTTTTGTGTTACCATGTTTTAGTGAAAGGATAGCCTTCTTCATAGCATAAAATCCTAGGTACGATTCTAATCATTGCGAACCACGGAAGAAAGATCTTGCTTTTTCACTTTCGACATACGCGTCTAACGGGATAGTTGCTTGTGAATTATCCAGAAATATTTTCTTGGTGATATGTAAATATGGCCTGCTGTCAATGAAAAGTCATTTTGGAAAATAATTTAAGTGAGAGATATCAAAATCACTTCAACCTTTACGTGTCTACTATTACTAGACTGCCCACTATGTTTGAGTTTAGCATGTCCCTAGGGTTATGATAATGCTTTTCAGACAGAAAGTTTCCACGTTCAATCCCAGCCACTGTTGAATAAAGGGGGAGGGATATTGCGTTTTAATCATCTACACGTACAACGGTTTCAATGATCTACTTATCGGGGTAAGTGCTTGGGAGTTTTCCAGGTTTCCTCCCTAGCGACATGTAAATACGCCCCACTATCTATGAAAAGACTTTCCAGAATACAATTTTTACTGTTTTTAATGTTGTAAGGAATTTTGTAATCCTTAATACATATTGAAAAAATGCCTTACAATAAACTTAGGTCGTCGGGATGTTCACTACGAGATGTCCATTCAATAGAAGTTGAACAATAGAATGAACATGAGACTTCTCGTTCTAAAAATTTCGTTGTCATAAGTCGCATAAATAAATCAGCTTCCAATTAATTTACAGGAATTATTTTACTGTTATAGTTTTTTACTCATTATCTTGAAATTATGTTTTAATTCCCTAAATTTGAACATGCTATATCAGTCCTTAAAACACGATTCCTTTCTTCAGCGACTTCCATTAGAGCTTTATTTTGCGATGAGCATGTGTGGGTGACAAGCATTTTTCAAACGTCTGCTTCATGATCCTCTTCTTGCGTTGCTAGAACTTTAAAACGGCTTTAATTTCGCTCTTTTCAGAATTCTTTTGATAAAATGCGTCTTTCCGAATCCAACAAAAGTTCGATGATCGAATGATTGCATTCTACTTCGAACTTATTTCCTTAGGTTTGGAAAGTTTAACTCACAAAAAAACTTACTGGCAGAAATATACTAAAATTATACTTAATATTAACACATTTATGATCAGAATGACAGCAATTAAATACACGTGCATTTATAATCCAAAAGTCAGTAAGTTTAGAATATAAATAAGCACATCTTATTCGAATACACAATTTAAGGAAAAAATTTTATTTTTATAATAAATATACGAAATTTAACATTTACTAAAAATTACAACTCTTCTAACTTTTTTCTTCTAAAAATTTTTAAATGCGTTAATTTTGTGAAACACTCATTGCTCTTCATTGGAATAGTAATACTTTAATTGAATATAATTTCTTAGCATTATTTCAGATTGATAAAAATACCTGAATTAGATTAATACAATACGTATTATTACAATGTTCTGTTATATTATTACAATGTTATGTTTATATTATTACAATGTTCTTTGTCAATAAAATTGAAAATACAGTAATAAAGAAAACTTTTTTTATTCGCATTATGCATGTATATATGTATAATTTATACATGTAACGTAGAAAAAACGTTTGTAACTTTAATTGAATTAATTGACTGAGCTAAATTACCTTCAGTGGCCCAGAGTTATATTTTCAATAAAATCTGTTGAGCGTCTGACAATTTTATTAGAAATAAAGTAATGGCAGTAAGAAATAAAGAAAAGAAGTATGGTAAACGGCTTAATAAAGTGAACATGTGTAAATTAGGAAAATAACTGTTTTTATGATATTTCTTTTAAATTTCGACGGAGATAATGAATGTTTAAAATACATAATAAGATTCTAATTGAAATATTACGTTTTAAATAGAAATGCGCAAATGAATTAAGTATTTATTAATGCTTCAGTTTTTTGTTTTAGATTTAACGTGCATGTGTTTTTTCTGGGCCGTTTCTTCCAGTAAAAACTTACGTATAACGTTTGGGAAAAATTATAACTTGAAAAAAAAAACCGATATGTATATGCTATTTTTTAATGGTATTTACCATTTATACTTTGCGTTGTTCAAAATACTATTCCTTATTATGAAATGAGATCTTACACATAGGTTGGCTGAAAACAGATTGTTTTCAGCCTTGCAAATTGCCTTTAGTTACGAAGTTATTAAATAGGGAGTTCATGACTCTTTTTATTCGAATTCCAATGCATTTTTTATTGGCTGCGTATTGGAATAGGGGAAAACACGTTGGTTGCAAAGAGTAAAAATGTTACGCATTCAAAATTGGAACAAAACAGTAAATATCGTTATTTTTTAAAAGTTACACTGAGGTAATGTAGAAATTAGAAGGATTATGATACCTTACACACATATTTTTTCTTTGTTTTCAGTGGTTACGCATGAATAAAAATTTTAATAGGGGGAAAATAACTCGATTACGTTCTTGAAGCGAGCAGAATTCCGTAATGATGCAAATTGCGACATAAAAACTTTACAGTGAGTTCACCTTAGGGTGATTATGACTTAACGTTGTCTGATAAATTTCGAAATAAAACATAACCTAAGTTTTACATTAATAAAATCAAAGTCCTGGTAAAAGCTCCATTCTATTAAATTCTCAATTTAATCCCAGACAAAAATTCTATGAAGAAACAGAATAAGAATTTTATTCATATAGATTCAAATCAAAATTTTCATTCCACCCATTCAATGTAGAAAATTGTAGTTTCGTAAATGTTCACATAATTAGTTTATTATTAATTTGGAACTTTTTTAGCCATTATGTTTTGCGCTCAAATCTTCAGTTCGCAGGCTCGGTTTCCATTATAAAATAGGATACTTGAAGCTGTTCGATATCTTTTTAAAACTCTAGGACATGTCTGAATTAACATTCTTATGTAAAACTTATAGGGGGACAAATACACCAAACCATCTTTTGTACTGGAGAAATATCTCTACTCTTAAAAAAATGCATTACATTGTATTAATATTTTCCTTTTCCTTTTATTTATTTTTGATGCTAAAAGGTATATGAAATCAATAAAATACATAGCTATATCCTCTTTTTTTATTTCTCTGATATCAAATTGTCAATGTTATAATTAAAGAAAAAACACATTTTAGAAAATTTAATAACTGAGACCATCATTGGTTTGTTTCTTCCTCAACACCCACTTGTTATACAAGAGAGCTAATTATATCTTGAGCTACGAATTCTAAAGGTTTCCTAACCACTACAAACATCCATTTCCAAGATGGGATTCAAACCTAAGAACTATTAAGAGTGCTAACCATTTTCTCTTGTCTTACTGGGGCCGTAACTTGGAAGGTTCTCCTTGGTGTCAACAGCCACTGATTCGATTTCAGTCCCTGCTGACGGATAAGTGATGAATGTGGTGCTTTGATCTTGTTCATGCATACCTATGGGGAAAGGCATTCCCGGATTTCTCGAAGACAATAAGCCCGCTTATAACGAAAAGTCTTCGGGTCGACAGCTGTTGTCGACATGCCTCACAATAACTTTAGGTTATTATTTGCTCACTTACATTAAACATACACATTTCAAAGAAATCGGCTACAAACATCCGTTATATAATCATTCAATAAAAACCCTTTTCTGCAACACCATATATATATATATATCTTAAACCTTAGTTATATAAAATTTCATTCAAATGGATTGAACAATCTTCGTTTTAATGTGCATAGCTTTTAATGACACTTAAATCCCATTTATTCATGTAAAAATGTAGATTCATAAGCAATATTAACTGCACTTTTTTGTGTGCTTATGACTTTTTGCTACATTTATTTCATAGAAACAGATTTTCAATAAGTATTTTAACAATTGCGAAAAAAATATCTGGACTGAAGTAGATTATCTTGCTTGAAACCCCGTTGATTTCTATTTTTCGGAGAAATTGGGGCATTATTGACAGAATTTCACTCAACGTTGCTTTTTTTTTTCCTAAAATTTCTGTTTTTGCCTTCAAGCGGATTGGTTACAAAACTCTTTACCTGGACATTTCAAGATGACTCTTTCAGAGATCTGCTTTTTTTATTTTTATTTTGAATGTGGTATATTTTAAGATTTTTTTGGGAGCAAAAAGAGATCGTTGTTTCCTGTTGAATGATCCATGGAGAATTTCTCATGTAAACCCTTACTGAAAGTCATTTGGGAAAACTTAAGAAGCGTGAAATTACTTAAGGATTTATTTCTCAAAGATTTTTTTTGTCCTGATTGAAGATGTGTACCATAGACGTATCTTTCTAAAAATAGATGTTCTACTAATAATCAAAGGGAATGAAGTAAACGTGCTATTACAAACGGTAATGCATCTATTTCGTAGCAAAAATATGCTGATTTTAACGAAACTTAAATGAATGTAAACTGTTTCAAGAGTTATACATTCAAGTCAATAACTTGTTATACAATAGCTTAAATTCTGAAGATATGTTTTTAATGCATAGGTTTTTAAATATGCTTGTAAATGAAGTAGAATTTTATTTCATCCACTCTTGTAATATATTTTAAATTATGTTACAATAGTTACCTAAATTTATGTTTCATGTGATTACATTTTACAACACTATGGGTATATTAACAGATAATTTAGCGCTGGATTTTAATTTTACGTGAAATTAAAAGTAAAATGTAACTCTGACTTTATGAGCTTTTTTTATTCATTTTTATGATGGGCTAGTCAAATGTATAAGAAACTTTATTTTAACATTTTTTATGAATACTGAAATATTAATTCATAATGAGGAATACGGGAAAAAAATGATAATTTAATAGTGTTACACTCATTTAAAATTAAGTTCCTATATTAAGATGACTTATCTGAAATAATTTAATTTAAATTCTCTTTTGAAGATTTACAAATCCTACTAATTATATTGCTGGTTTATCACAATCCGGGAACTCAAAAAAGAAATTCAAATAGTTTTAGATATTTAATATTTTTTTCCTTTTGAAATGAGGCTTTGTCAGATAACTTTGCTAAAACTATATTAATTGCATTTAAGAATAAACTGTTATGGAAATGAAGTTCATTATTTATTATTACATTTCTATGTTTTTAATGAAAGTAATACATTTGATTTTATTAAAGATATGACTTTTTGGCATTAACCACGGAAAATGTTTTAAAATTTGCATTAATGGGAAAATAAATTACATGAAAAATAGAATCGAAGTGTTCTGCGCCGAATCGGGTAATCCCTTATAGGGTGAAACAATTTAGTGATAAAATTGAATTTATCTAAGTTTAGCTCTTGTGTAGTTAGTCACACCTTGGTGTCAAAAATCGCTGAAAAACTAAGAGGTTTTACCGAATATGGTGTCTTCAAAGACATTTTTATTAATTTCTTTTATTATTATTTACAACTTTAAATATTTTAAGTTATTTAAATTAACGAACATTTCTATATTCATTTTAGTAATGTCATTCAACAGTACATAAGCACCTATAGTTTTTTTTACAAATGATCTTCTTATCGCACATGTGAGCTAACTGTACCGGAACTGATGATTTGAAATGGATTCTGAACTGTTACCCGATGTGGAAATTAAAGTGAAATTGTAACTAAAAATCCAAATCGTTGATTAATTAATTACGTGGTAGGCATATTTTTATTGTCTGGAAAGTACTCAGATCATTGATTTCAGAGGTATGAAATAGATTTAATTTTATTAGATAGACTGGGCTAGGTGGCTCAATACAGTGAAGTTTTATTTAGAAGGTCTCAATTTCACTGTAAATTTTTAAAGAATTTTTACGTACAAAATAGAAATATACAAAAAAGGTAACTTTGATAAATTACACAGTTTTGTAATAGCTACTGTATAGCATATAGAGGCATAGTTTTTCAAAAAATGGTAGGAGGTCCACTAGAAATTATTACCTTTGGATTTTTTAATCATGTCATTAATCGAAAAATGTAAAATTCCATACTGAATTTATTTATGTTAAAAAGTTATTTAAAAATTAGCATAAAATTCATATTACTAGATTTTATAAATAATGAAAAGTTATAGTTTAAATGTTGAATATTACAACTGTAATTTTCATAATATTGTAAAATTTTTATTGAAAAGAATTTTTATAACAAATTATTTTCTCAGTTTTGAATAACAATTCAAGACTATAAACTTACGAACTTTTAATGTATTTCATGGAGGAATTCTACAGAAGGATATGTATGTCTTCTTCATATTTTACAAAGCTTTTCTAATTCACCACATGACATGAGAAGTTTATAGATAAAAAAATTGGTTTAATTAAATTGATGTCAAGAACATTATCTCCAAATTAAGTTAACCTAGAATTTTCGAATCAGTATTACTTTTATTCAAAACATTTTTTACAATGACTTCCTTTTTATATGCGTGATTTTGCGATCAAGTTTCTTGCTTTTGAGGTATTAATATCGTTATTTTTTCCTACATTTTACTTTCTAAGCTTCACTCTCCAATAGTGCATAGGGAAATAAAAAAAAATATTTTTACTAAAATCATGACGTATTGGTTATAACTGCATATATGAGTATATATGTGGAATTTCAAGTATGCGCAGTCGCAAAAACTCGTAGCTTATAAATAGCTTACTTCAATTGAAAATAAGTTTGAAATATACATTAAAAATTTCTTAAGTAAAGAAATAAAAAAGACAATGATCTACACAAGATAAATTTTTTCTCACTGATTGTTTTCTTAGAAAGTATTCGGTTCAGCCAAAAATGATTGTAGCGCAGCACATCTTTCATTAGTTTCAAAAGGACAAGAGATTTCTACATCTAATATAATTTAGGAAGATAGTAGCTAACAATATGCAATTTCTCGGTTCTCTCTTATGCATTATTTCATTCATTTCCCTAATGACTTAAATACATGCAACAATCGTTTGTGTCTACAAACTGAAGATCATGGAGAAACATTTTCACATAGATTCAGAATTGAAGATGGTTACACTGAATTAATTCATTGGAAGGTGTTAAAGTTCCTTTCAAATTCAGTGTGTTTCGTTAAACGTTGTGCATTTCTTAAATTTCTTAGTTCAGTATAAATAAATGTTGTGAGAAGAACTATATTTATGTTCGTTAATAAAATTTACCTTGTTTTTTTATAAAAATGTATCTTTTTTCATCTTTCCCTTTTATCAAAAATTTTCAAATAACTTTTATCAATCATTTCCAAGTAGTTTTTCAAGTAAAGCAAAATTGTCGCAATAGTTACATTAGTATAAACGTAATATTTGTTCCAAAACTCTTATATTTTTTAAACTTAAAATTGTGAATTAATATGTGATTGAAAATAAGACTTATTGTACAACAGTTTGTGTAACCGTTGGGAAAAAGATAGCAGATATCATGTTATCATTGGTTTCATAAACATCATTTATGTTACTATCGTTATGTGCATTATCGTTATGAGTATTTTTACGATAATCATTAGAAGTTTTAGCTTTATAGAATCGTAATTAACTTTTAGTTTTGTAGGATTATAATTTAAATAAAGTCTAAGCTTTGTGGTACCATAAAATTAAATAAAGTTTTAATTTTTTGGAATCATAATGTAACTAAAGTTTTAGCATTGTGAAATCATAATTTACGATGCTTCAAAATAAATCTTAAAATACAACAGTTTGTATATAGACATTGGAAAAAAGATTGCAGATATATTTTCATAGGTCTCTATGATTATCATACGGTAAAAATGAAAAGTTTTAGCTTCTTGAAGTATTATTATTTAGTTAACCTTTTTATATGATTTATCTTCCAGAGCACTTTTATGGTAACATCTATAATTAACTAGAAAAATATTTACTAAAGGATTTTGTACAAAATTACACTAAATTGATATTTATGTCGTTCAAACAAAAATATTCAGAAATCTGAATTTTTTTTAACTACTTTTATATAAGAGCTCGAAACATATGAAATATGTGTTTCATTAGTTCCTAATTATTTAAAGGAATGTAAAAAGTATTAGAAGATTTGTTTAAATGAGAAATGTAAAATTGTTGGAATATATTTTTTGAAAAGGCAACAAATTTATTTGATTTTAAATAATGCTTTATATTTCGAAATTCGTATAGTTTCTACATATTGGACCTAAATATTTGTAAGCTAAATGATCTCATAATCATATGTCAAAAATATTCAAAACTACATTGGAATTTTTAACACCAATGTTTTTGAGCCTTTTTGAATTTTGAAATTTTTAATTCAATAAGTTTGCTGTATCTACTTATTGGATTTATAATTTTTATTTTGTAATACAATGCATTTTTACCTATTATAGCTGAATAACAATAAAATATAAATAGTAGCAAAATACAATAAAATATAAAAAGTATCATATGTGTTATGTAACATAAGAATAACCAAAATACATTTAAGCCGATTGTGATATTTGTATCGATTAGTATTCATATCATCTATTTATTTAGGAACAAATCAGGAATTCAAAGTTTAAACTTACTGAATGCTTTTCTTTAAAAATCCAGTTTTTATTTTTCGTCTTTTATTTATATTTTGATAATCTTTAAAATCAAAATATTATTTGACTTTTTATAATTCTATTTCGATGAATTTAGACATTATCACGTTTATTTTTCGAATTTTTGTTTTACGCTATTTTCATAAAATATATTCCAGGTTTGTACCAATTTTAATTTTAAAACATAATTGCACTAACATATGACTAATTTTTCTGTACTTTTAAGTTATGAGTTTTGAATTATTTTTAGTTGCAATAATCAAAAATAATCAGTTAGGCTTGAAAATTATTTTTATAAAAATGTGAGGAGTGTGTGTTTGCATAAAAATTACTGTCTTCATTATTATTTTAGAAATAAAACTATCAAAATCATATTTGGATACAAACGTAGAAACATTTTTAGATCTTAATTTTTCGATGCGGGATCTACTTATTATATTCAAATAATTTTTTTAATTATTTGATTGTTCAATTGAAAAATCATTTCTGTTATAAAAAGGTGAAACTACTTTCATTAATTTAGCCCAATTAATAAACAGATTTGCTATGATAGGTTTCAAGAAATAAAGTTAAATAAATGTAAAAAACCGCTGAAGAGTATTTTATTTTAAGCGAGCATTACTCAAATCCTCATATTTCAAAGCCTCTTAAAAGCAAATCAATTAAATCCCTTATCAGCTAAAAAAATTGCAATAAATAACCTGCCATGTTTTATGCTACTTGAGTTGTCATTTAAGTCATATTCGTATAAAAATTGCTTCAGACACATGTTTTTATCAAAGTTTGAATATGGGTTGAAACGAAATACCAAGTTTTACCTTTAAAAGAAAGATAAAAAAACTTTCTTTTTTATACCAATTTAAAGCATATAATTAGGAATTTATTTATTTATTCAAAAATATATATTTCCAAGTACATATTGTATGTTTTGCGTATTTAAATATGGTATACATATTACAAAAAATTCAATGTAGTATACATATAATATTTAAATGTTAATATTTATAAATATAATAACATACATCTTACATAATTTACATTACCACTTAAAAATTGAGTGCAACAAATACATATTAATATATATATATATATATATATATATATATATATATATTGAATATGTCATTTAAAACGTAAAGATTTATATAATAATAAGTTTTCCATAAATATTCATTGTGTGATTTTAAGAACTAACATTTCCTAATTAACTAATATTTAATTGTTTGTGCACTCATTTTCGTTTAAAATACTAATTACTTAATTTCCATGGATACATGATCGTAAAATAACTGCAAAGAAAAATGTATTTATTAATCTTAAGAAATAGTTTTATTTTTTCAATTAAGCGTTTCAGAGATTTCCAATATTCTGGAATTAGATATTATATAACCTATAACTATCTCGACAAAAATATTACTTGTTTAAATTATTATCTAATTAATTATATTATATTTTTTTAAAGAAAGGTATATGTATTTTATACAATCATTCATATATATCAGTTAGTCAAAACTATATGCAATCATTTATATATTGAAAGCATTACGTGATTTAATTTCTTTAACTAATTTTTATGATTTATCGAATTCCAGCATCAGCTATTAATAAAAGATTTCTCGGATAACTGTATTTTAAATATTTTTTTGTTATATATATATATATATATATATATATATATGTGTGTGTGTGTGTGTGTGTGTGTGAGTGTGTATATATATATATATATATATATATATATATATATCAAATCATATTTTGTTTCAAAATTAGTGGCGCTTGATATCCCTAGGAGCCTTAATAAAAATTACTTACTAAACTTATTAAAATAAGATAGTAAACATTATTCCAAATATTTGATGCTTCGGTTTGTTTGTCGCTCAACGGTCATTTTTTGCACGAGGGCTAATTAAACAGGGAACTACGGTTTAAAGTGAATTCTAAACCACTACAAACATCCATACCAAGGTGGGATTCGAACCCTCGAACTGTTGAACCGAAGGCATGAGCGCTAACCATTTCGCTGCCAGCTCAAAAAAAGTCATGTAATAAATGCCATATAGCAATGAAAAAGTTTGGTATTAATATGTAAACATTTGCTAGTTTAAGTGGCAAAATAAAAAAAAAAGTAGTCATAGCATTCAAAGTACTTATACCTTTGAATGAAACAGTATAAAATATTCCATCTTTGAGTTAATTTGAAGAAAAATGAGAAAACGTAACTTTTTCGCGCTCCCCGGTGATTTTGAGGACGGTAATTACTTATGTGAAAATTCTATTTTCAGATTCAAGCTTTCTTGATCTAGAAAGTCAAATGGATTTTTAAGGAAACTGCAAATGGATATCAGATAGAAAAAATCAGATTAAAGGCGAATGACATTTGAATCTTACGATATTATACCAAAGATTTAAGCATATCTTTGGTATAGTAAGGCACATTTACGAGGTGCGATTTACCAATTAAATGATAAAAACAAAATTTGCATTCGATTTGATTCACTAAGAATATCACTATAAAAACTATACATATTGTAACCGAATTTCTTTATTGATTATAAGTCTTTCAAAGAAGATGAATGTAATATTTTAAGAATTTGGTATAAAAGATAAATAATAATCATGTATTTCATGTATTTAAACAATAATTTTTTTTGTACTTTCTATTTTCCTTTTACATATCAATTTGTTGCAACAGATTTCAAGCACTTCACTTTTATGCCTGTACTTACATTTTATGTAAATAATATTAAATACAATCTTCTTTATGAATGAATGAAAATTTGAATAATATTGTTTGAAAATATTTTTTATGCATCATAAAAATAAGTGGATAATTCAAATTGTACTTACAAATATATTTTGATCACTACAGTAAAAAATTTTTAGTTGTTAATTATAACAAAATTGTCAAGTTAAACTAACTGGTTCAGAAAAAAAATTTTTTTTTTCATTGGTGGTATAGAAAATGCTTATAAAATATGTAAATATTGAAAATATTTTCATATTTTGTGAAGATTGTGTTCACACATTTGGTTTCATTTTCTTCTTAAAATTTGCGAATGATCTAAGATATTATTTTAGAATTTATTCTTCCAAATATATTTTGGTGAGAAATTCATTCTAAATTAATAAAAAGTTATTAGAAATCATAATGTGTGCATATTCAACTTCTCTTTTAATTATATTATTTTCGTTTATCATGCAGCTAAAGATATGCACAGTACAAAAAATTACGTTTCTCTTCTGTAAAAATGATGTGGTGAAGAGGTGTATGATTATTTCTTATGCATCGAATACAACATGTAACTTTGTTTGTAAAACCGATAAAAGATAGCAATCTTAATTGGGTGGAATGAAAGAATGCAGAAAACTGTAATGAAGGAGCCAAAATGTTGCTTATACTTTTTTAAACGTAATTAACATGGGAATACTTTCATTGTATTTTGCGTAATTAGAAACTCATTAACATGAAAAGTAGCAAAGAGAATAAAATTACTTAAATGAATAATTAAAAGTCCTGCAACGCAGTTTTTCAAAAGAATTTCCGTTAAAATTTTTTTTTATGTGCAGAGTTACCATTCTACGCCGTAATGCATTTAGAAATCTATGAATTAAAATACGTGTGTAAGAAAATAAATCATATTGTGCTTTCTGCAGAAAATGTAGAAAAATTATGTTTTAAGTTTCTAACGCAATTCTTAAACAAACCTTAAATAAGTTCAAAAATAAAAAAATACAAGATTTGTCCTAATTATTTTATCCATATTGATTCTGAATTCGGAGAATATTAATCTTGCAAAGATTATTGTACTATGAAAGCAAATTTCATTTGATAATTAAATATTAAAAATTTTAAATTTATATATTACGGTAAATTAAAAAAAAAAAACCCAACCATTTAAAGAAAAAACTATTATCTAAAAACATTGAAATGATATCTTATTTCATATATGTGTATGATAAATTTAAAATAGTGGCAGTTATATTTGTTTAATTATGTAATTTTATAATATTAGGAAACTTCGTAATGTGAATCGAATATCAATTATTTCCGTTAGAACATTTCCGAAAGCGGATGATTCGTACAAAATTCAGGCATTTTTTTATTTACCTGTCTATTGAAATAAATAATGAAAGAACAGGCTGTAAAATAACTAAAGAAATAAGAAAATGTAGAGGAATTGATCTTTATTATTACAAATATTATAGCAAGTAGTCCATTTTAAAAATCTTTAACAATTCTAATAGTCGTTGGATTGTTGATTAATATATAATAAAAGAGATTGCTTATCTGTTAATAGAATTCTTATAATTTTAACGTAGGGAAATTTTATTCAGCGCATTTTCACTCATATTATGTTTTAATACACTGGTGTTTAAAACTAAGAGAATGTTCAGATTTAGCCAGTTATCTCCACAGCTACTGGACCGATCCGGTTTACAAATAAAACTTGACTCACAAGTGAATAAAAGCTTGCCCCAAGCATATGACCCCTCTATGGTCTAGGGGTGAAACAGCGCTCCTTACAGCTTATGGACCAGCGTTTAACCCCAGCCACAGTTGAACAATGGAAGACGGGTGTTATGTTTCTGCCTTCCGTATGTGTGTCTGTCACGATAGGTGCTCGGGAGTTTTCTCGGTTTCTTCTCTTGCTATTCATGAACATAACCTACTATTTTTGAGAAGTCCTCCTTTATTACTTACTTTATCTTATTATTATTATTTGAAAGAAATTTATGGGGTAGATGTTAAAATGCTTTCGAACTTGCTTCGGCTATTAGGCTGTTCATAACATGATGTTGAGGCATATAGCCCATTAAACTCCTTAACAACACTATTTTAATTTTTGCCTTATCTATTGGTGTACACAGTCTGTAACTACGTCATTCTCTGCAACCCATTAGTAATGTATATAGTTCATCGATATCTGATGCAACAATCGATGTGTGGGGAATCCTTTTTTTCATTCTTTATTAATACAAATGTTGATCTCTGAATGGGCCATTCTTGGAAGTTTTCACCGAAAATATTTTGCTTAGCTTAAGACGTTTTCTATAAATTTTAATGCGGAAATAACGAGCACCAAAAAATAGAGAAGGATTTGTTGTGTGTGTGTTTCCTTTCAATGAGTCGGTTAACACTCTGGTATACAGAATTTCCTTTCATTTTCTGGTAGTCAATGAAACATGTTGGTCTTGAAAGCATATTATTGTAAAATTTTAAACTGATTTTGAGTTCAATAAATTTCTTACTATAAATTCGTGGTTATATTTAAAAACAGCTTTTATTCAAAGGCTCTAAAGCAGAATTAAAAAATCATAAAATGATTAAACAGAACTAAAGAATATTAATTTAAGATTTTTCTCTTAGTAAAGCATCATACCTATTTATATTTTAAATATGCAAAATGTGCATGACAGTATTTAACACATTTTATGTTTCTCGAAGCTTCTTATCATTTCTAGGCCATTTACAAAAAGAATTTTTCACGCAATAAATGCAGAAAATTCTATTTTGAAAATTTCACAAAAGGAGAATGGGGTCTATAAATCTCAAACTGACCAATTTTTATAGGAAAAAATGATAGATTTAAGCCAAGAAATGTGATAGTTTCTCAGTATATTAATCTTTTAGTTTATAAACTAATATATATAGATGTGATTTAAAACTTATTTTAAATAATTGTTATATGTTTTATTAGTTTGAATTAAATTTAATGTGTCATGATGAGTTGGATTTGTTCAATGATCAGTTTTGTAGACGATGGCTAATTTGACTAGATATTACAATTTAAAGTGCATTCCAAGTCACTACAAATATCTATACCTAAGGTGGCACTCGAACCCACGAATTGTTGAACAGAAGGCAAGGGTGCTAACCATTCGGCTGCCAGCTTGGCAATGCTCTGATGAGAGATTATACAAAATTACATTCCATCATCAAACGTTTTTATATACACAGTTTGTATTATTCAGACATATGATATCATCAAGTCAAATAAAATTTTGAAGTTGTGCCCTTTTGGTAACTTTTCGTATCATAAAACCTATGTATATTTTCTATTAATATTATAAACACATTTTATAAATTAAGTTCTAATAAACAAAACAAGGAAAAATCACAAAACTTCACACAAAATTTAAATTTCTTTTTAACAGTTTTTTCATTATTTTAAATTTGTAAATCAGGGCAATTGAGATAAGCATCAGGGATCCAAAAATGTGTCCGGATTAACAACATGATAGTTTAATATTCAAGAAAAAGAAGAATAATACAAATTTATTATTTAATATCAAAACAAAGTACATCAGCTTTATTTAGAGTTTAGAAATTAGCTATTTAGAAAACTCCAATATTGATAAGATACTTACGTCATAAATGCATCTGGGTTGTATTGACAATTAAAGGTGATGTTCTCGCCTGCTACCACCTTCGTTTCACAAAACTCTGTGTGGGAATCGTAGTACCAGTAGAGCTGATTAAGGCCACAAGCGAATGATGTCAGCACTAGGAAAAATATGAAGAGAAACTTGGCAATGTCGATGATCATGCATCCCAAAGATATCTGGAGGGGGCCAAGATGAGGATTCGTCTGAAACAAATAAATGATTCTCGCGAAACTGAAAACATTAGCTACAGCAAATACTCCTTCTGCTATGAGTGAAGGGTCATTGCCTGGCCACAAAGCGCGTTGAACAACTCTGGGTCCGTAGCGTCCACTTTGGACCTGTATATAAGCTACACCTTTCAGAGAAAATGTTGTTAAATATAGGCTCAGCATGATAAAGTCCAGCCAGTTCCACCACTGACGAACATAGGCTTTCAAGCCTTCTTCCCAGAGCTGCTTACATTCGGCCCATACCATACCTAAAAATAGAAATATTCATTTATAAAAAATTTTGCTTAAATTTAAGATTTATATATAAGAACGCAGTTAACTTCTTTGTTTATAGGCGATGGAATTTTCACCAGTGTTTTTCTAACTTGTTTATACTAATTTTTCATTGCTTATTTTATTGTTATACTATTAGGGTAATGATATAAAAGTTTTTGAATCTAGTTCATTATTTTTCATGCTCTTTGTTTAGAATAGATCATTATAAGTTTGCACCAAAGAATAAAGAAGAGTTATCTGAGTTCCAGTATTGAAGGATACCAGAAGTTTAGATATTAATTTTAGATTATCATAGCAATATGAGGAAAATTTATGGTCTCGCAAAGTTGAATTTTTTGTACCGAAAATTGTAAAAGTTGCTTGATGAGTGTAACGTATGAAGAAAGAGAAGATTCTCCACCAACCTTTACGACAAATTATAACATTCAGATATCTCCCAGGGTTGCTCTGATGAATTAATATATTGCAATTGATGAGAATGTATCCATTTTAAACCTCAATTATGGTTCTGATCATCAGAAATAGTGGTCACTGTTGGAAAAATGTCTTAATGACTAACAGCCAATCTTATTGTCCACTAGGCAGTGTACTTTGGATAAGGGGGAAGATAATAAAGAAAAATGTACAGGATAAAACCTTAGATTTAGGAAATAAATACAATGGAAAGTACACATAATGTCTGATTCATTTTTGAAATATGAGAATATGTTTCAAGTTATATTTAATGTGATATTCAAAAAAAAGAGTATGAAAGGAACTGAATCAATATCAATAAAGGGCCTACATCGATATACATGTAGTCAGTAGAAATGCTACATCTATCTCCCCATATTTACAATACTGAGATCGAGCTTGGAATTTTCCTTTCATAAGATCAGTCTTGCCAATAGGCAGTTTTTCCAAGATAGCTTACGATTTTAAATTGATTTATTATTAGAAAACAGAGACTATTGGAGGAAAACTAAAACTTTGAACAATATAGTCACCACAGCCAAGTACCTGTTTTTTGAACAATGTTCTCAAAATTTAGTCCTTTTCAATACGGATTAAATTTTAAATTAAATTCAAGCTCTAATAAAAAATCATTGTAATGTGCTTTCAAATTTCTTCTATAAAATTATTTTAGTTGCTCAACACAATTATTGGTTTCTTAACACGAAATATTATTAATAGGAAATTTTATTAAAGGAATCCTGTCAAAAGTGCGATTTTGCTTAAATAAAAAATTGCATTTCCTAAATTTTGCCTAAGATTTTTTAATTTCAACTCCAAGCAATAAATCATCTAACCCTTGTTTGATGGATGACACAGAGGATTCTTAGTTTAAATAAAGCAACCATCTAAACAGGCACGAAAGCAAGTAATTAGAGGGATCAACATTACATTAAATGAAATTTTAATTCGGAAAATATTTGAGTTCAAGTAAATTCAATAAATGTGAATTCTGTGGAAGCAATGAAAGGCTGTTTTAATTCTCAATTGATCTTGTCTCGAGAATCCCATTCCCTGCCAACTCTTCTTTTCATCCAGAGCATTCATCAATCAAGTTAGCAAGTAGAACCATCCCCCATCATTATCTCTGTGTCGGCCCCAAACATATACACACATTCCACCTCTGTATATCTTTTGATCGATTCAGTCTGGAAGAAGGGATCTTGAGGTCCCTCGGCCAAGGTAACCATTTTAAATGATGCAACTATGCATTAAGATTTTCAATCAATGTAATGCAGAGGCAGCATTTTTCTTCGTGAATGGGCCGCTTTTGTGGAGTATGTGTTTAAGATGCCACGTGGTTATGTTACAAAACTGCCCAAATGCTTAGATAATTACTTCTTTCGAAATGAAATATCTTGACTCTAAAGTTTAATGATAATGAAGTCTAGCACATTCTTCATAAATTGTTTATTCTCTAAAATAAATGGAAATAAATAGTCGGCATTCTTGCAAATAAGTTTTACTCAAGTTACTTGCATGTTTTTGGTTTAATTAAAAGAAATTTATTTATATTTAAATTGCAGAGAAAGTTATATCAAATTTAAATTCCTTTTTTTATTTATAGTATGCGTTATAGATATGTGCATTAATGAACTGTAGACAAATGGTATACAAATTTTTTGAATTGATTAATCTCAAAGAGTCATTATGAATCTATTTTAGCAAAAATAAGTTGATAGAAAAAAATGAGATACTAAAATAATCTTATTTCTTTTATGAGTAAAAAATATGAAATGCAATACTGAAAATTACGTAATTGGGATTTTAGAAAAACAAAATATTTAGATTTTACTATTTATAAAAACTAAATTTTTATACTGAAAGTTCAAAACATTAACTTTTTTGTGTTTTTGACTATAAAAAATAACTTTCAATATCTAAGTAATTATTTATAGTTATCAGCTTGCTACACATAAGCAAGAGTATTTTGTGAGTATTATATTCGTATGATACAAAAATTATAAAAACTTTTTCTCTTAAACTATATTTTACACAGACATAATTTTGAATTTTCTTATTTTTATAAACTACAAAATTGCATTGCTTGATTAATTTAGTTTTTACTTTTTTTTCAATTAAAAATATTCACTTCATTATAATATTACCACATTATTTATATAAAATGTAGATTTTTTTAAATGCTTTTACAAAAATAGCTCCTAATCATAAATAGATTGAAATAAATAAGCTTGATAACTATAGTTTAAAAGCTATTATGTATATATAATATTCAGATTTTAATAGTTTAATTTATTCCTTTATGAAATAAGCGGATAAATTTTCTATTTTAAAATAAATTCCCGCAAACACTGAATAAAATACATGAAGAAAAAAAAATAATGGGTTTTGAGATTATTCACACTTTAGTTCGAACCACTGATGATCATATGTTCCAAAAAAGAAATTAGTTCTCTTAATCACAGAGATAATTAAAAATGGAGGCACTTATCTTTGCAAATACATTTAAGAAACATTTTTCTGTAAACAAATATTAGGTAGATTTTTTTCCATATCCGTTATAGTTAACACTTCTTGAGGAATTTTTTCTGTTGATGACAAAATATAATTCTCAGTTCCCCATCCATATATAATTGAATATATATTTATGCTTCTGTTTATATTAGACATGATTATACGACAGTTAATTTACTAAACATTTTTCTTAGTTAATAGATTATTATGATATATTAACGTTTGCCTATTTTTGTTCACCAAAGTCACTGAAAATAGTCAAACATCTTACAACTTTAAGCAATTACCAAATGACGAGGTCGACAAGATCTGGTATCAAGACCATCTATTTCAGAGGATAGACACTAGGTTCTACAGAAATTTTAAAGTGCATTAAAGCTTTCAGCACCAAAACCTTCAGTTAAGTCAAATGTAGAAGCCTTTACTTCCAAGTTACGGGAACAACGATTTTTCTACTAATCTACAATAACTTCGCTTAATAATAGGAAATGATTTTTTGGGAAAGCACGTTTTGTAAAATATTAAAATAACCTTAAGTGTGCGGTTTTTTTTTTTTTTTTTTGATTTTTTTTTGTTAACTTACATCCCAATACATAATTGAAATTATACAAAGAAAAAATTTTCTTGCTACAAAGCACATTTGTTAATGTTGGATGTCATTACACTATGATGATTAAGATTAACTTTGTGATGCAACAGCAATCCGACTCTTTTTGCGTTTGCATTGAATTGAATTGAAAATTGTGAACTAAAATTTACACACTAAATTAAGTTACGAAATAAAAAATGAACAATAAATATGACGTCACACACGGCTGGCGACCCAAATTGCAACATCAAGAAAGACAAGAGATATCCCAACAAAATTTATTTTGTAGATAACATGACAAGTATCAAATGATTAAATTTATAGATTTCTGTGAAGTGAGGTTCTTGCCAAAATCAGTTGCTAGAGTAGCCGCCATTGTTGCAGATTACCGATGTCACATGCCTCGGCATTGATTCAAAGAGACTTTGGAAGTGTTTTTGAAGTTCAGCAGACCACGTAACTTCCACGCGTTGCAAAAGTTGAATTTGTGTGGCAGCTGGGGATGTACTCTGGGTCATTCGTTGAGCAACCATGGATCACAGGTTTTCTAACGGCTAAGGATCCGGAGAGTTAGCCAGCCACGAAACAATTCAATCTGGCAATTAACGAATAACACTTGGACAATGCGTATCACGTGTGGTCACATATTATCCTGTTGAAATAGGGCTCTGGGCAAGCCCTGAAGGTAAGGAAGGGCAACTGGCTCCAACAACTCGGAGATGTAGCACTGGATGTTTAAAGTACCGGCAATGCGTACTAGAGGAATGTGAGAGTGATATCCAATACAGCCCTACACCATAATACTCAATTCAGGACCAGTATGGTGGTCTACAATGCAGCTCTGCTCAGCATGCTTTCTCCACATTGTCTCCAGACTCGAATGTGACCATTATGGTGTTGCAGACAGAAGCGTGACTCGCCAGTAAAGACAATTTCATTCCATTCTGCCTATCACATCCTTCTTTCATCGCACCATTGGCAGCGGAGTCGTCTGTGGTTCTGCGTTAAGAATAAAAGAAGCAATGGGCGTCTTGCGGACAGACCACTCTGTTTCAAATGGCATCGAATGTTACGCGCAGATTCTGGATGATGTGTTGCAAACTGAATGTGCTGTGTATGGTTCGTGATACGGCTGAGGGATCCGTCTCTATCATTCTCACAATTTGCCTGTCATAACGTGAAATGGTTCACTGAGGTGGATTCAATCGAACACGTCAGCCGTCGTACCCTCCTGGATCCAACGATCAGTTATCCGCATTACAGTTGTTGGTTTCGTCCAACACGACTACCGATCTCCCTGAAAGATAATCCACAATCTCGGTAGGCCACTATTTTTCCTCTGTCGAACTCGGATCTTGGTCAAAAAATTATTGATGTTTTCTACGAGATATAATTGATTGTTTTATTTTTTTGAAAAAAAAAATCACAATAAAATACAATTGCTGATCTTGAAATCATCGAAAACTCCAAGCACAGGAGTGCGTGATGAGCGTCTGCACTGAAATTCTAATCATGTGTATATCTCACCTTTGCTGATGCATGTTATCAATTTCATGTTATTTGCATGCTTTTTTCTGGATGTTGCATTTACGGTAACCAGCAGTATATCTTGGAAAAGCATACAAAATATTCAGTATTGCTTTTCTTTATTAATTATATGACTTATTTAATTAAAAATCATAAAAATCTTATTATTCTTTTTTTAAAATTGAAATAAAGAAACAAATAGTAAGAAGCCTATGTGAGTAAGCAAAATAGTTCTAAGCATGCGATTAAAAAATGTCTTTTTACAGTTATTCAATAACGTATTCGTCACAATTTATATTTATAATCATTCATTTCTTTAGCCGGAGAGATTTTTCGAGATGATAAGTATAAAGTGCTCACAAAAGTAACCTTTTTACATAAACAGTTATTATTCAACAGCGTTTTCTTTCTAATCCGTATTCATAACTATGTGAATTGGATTTCTTGAATCCTTTATTAAAAATCCTGCCAGAAGATCACCCATTCTTCTCTTGTTACATGTATGAAAAAGTAACCTTTTGCTGCTGCATCCCCCAGGCTTAAAGATGTAGGTGAGAACTTGCAGTGAGGAATGGTTTTTCTTTATAAAAAGGAGATGCTCCCGAATCTGTTATCTTGAAACGTTTTTTTATCCAGAAGGTGGAATGGATTTCTGGGTGAGAATAGAAAACAGCTTAAATGGATGTCGAAAAGGCAGCGGTTTCATCCACACCAGTTGTTGCGAAAAAAGCTTCACTCGGAGCTTTCATCTCTTTTTAGTTTTGCGAAAAGCAGTATGCCTTGGGGAATAATATTAACCCAAATGTGTGAAAAGTGAGCTTTGAAGGTATCTAAGTTTTTGCTAACTCCGTCACTTTAACGAGAAATGATTACATGTTTTTCTCCCCTTTAAGCTACTTGAGGTATTTTTAGAGAGAGGAGAAAATTGGATAAAAATAAATAAAGAATGTCAGACCACTCAATGTGATTAAATGGATTGTTTCTCCGAATTCACAAGTTTTATTTATTCAAAACGTAAAAGTTAAAATTAAATAAAAACAGAAAATTTACATATTCTAAGCAGATCAAAACACAACCCACTTTTTTCAAAGTGTATTAGTTTCAAAATAAAATTTAAATTATAAGGAAAAAAATCTCTTGATGAAAAGTAAGAATGCGACAGAAGAATCTAGTATCTTGATAGATGAATTTTATCTTGCAGATGATCAAGATATATTTGCATAATAAGAATTATAATTTACTGTATGACTAAACTAAGAAGCCGTTTACAGATATTGATTTATTCATATGTGTGTGAAAATATAGCATTGAAGTAATTGTTATACTTTCTATGTTTCAAAACGTTAATTTCATGATTTTTACGCGTTTTGATTTAAATTTATAATTTCATTAATATCTTTCAATGATCCCAAAATCAAAAGTGTAATGTCTCTACAATCTTTTTTTCCATATAAAAGTAAAATATTTGTATGAAACTAAGTAAATAGTTATGCTTGATTCTAAAGATGTCATTTTATTAAATAAATGAACATTTTCTGATCAATGCTTTGAGATATTGTTTAACTTTACACAGTTTATTTTATGTTAAAACTTTGTCTTTTAACATCAAATTGAAGTTGTACGCTTTATTATTCTTATAATCTTAACATAAAGGGGATTAAAAAATATTTAAGATATTCTTAAGATCCTAATTCAGATTAGATTTCATTTCTGTTTTATAATTTATAAATGGAAAGCGTACAAATAAAATTACGCTGTGAAAAAAAATTGTTAGTTACATACAAAAAATTATTTATACCGTATGTGTGTGTGAGTGTCATAAATGCAATTACAATTAATATTGAGGAAATATCATATAATTACAGAGGGTATTAGCACATTTTTAGAACAAGTTCGATAACAAATTAAGAAAAGCAAATGTTTCAGAATAAAAATTTTTGGCAAAAGCTTATTATTTGAATAGAGAAATATCGTCTGCTACTTTTAAATTTATTCTTCTTTCAAAATGTCACATATAAACATGCTGTGAACTGAAGGATATGTTTTTTGCGCTTTCTGAAGATAAACGCTCTTATTCCAGAATTCAAAAACGTTGTGAAATGCATGGTATTAAAATTTCTAAGTGCAAAATAAGCAATATTATTAATAGGAGAGGTAAAAACTGTCAATCACTATTTCTACATAGAAAGAAGACTTTAAACGAATATCCGTAAAAGGTACGTACTGTTTCAAATGTTTCTAAAGTGAAATCGCTGGTAACAAGAGAAAATCCGCCAACACAGAAATCAATTGCAAAGTCTTTAGATACATTTGTAGTAACAATAAATAAAATAATAGACCAATATTTACACTTAAAAATGCTATAAAACATAATGTTCACCAGCTTTTGCCGAGACATGTGACTCAACGCAAAACATTTTGTAGAATTCTGTATAAAAACCACTTAGCAAGAGATACATGGAAAAACATTGTAACCGTTGATTAAGCATGGGTTTACTTAAATGACTGTAAAAAAAAGGCTTTTTTACTATAGAAAATGAGGAGGAACATAATGTACAAACCCGTTTCCGTCAATGTAAATGAAGTTTCAGTAAGGGGTTTATGATTGCCACAGGTTTCTCCTACAATGGGAAATTAAAAATAAAAAGAGTGGAAAGAAATGTTAAAATCAACTCATCGTACTATCAGGAAAAGGTTTTTACTTCCAATATTTGCAAAAGAAATTCTACTTCTTTATCCTAATGACTTTCAAAGAGAGAAACTTCAAGACTATAAGTAATACTTCGAAAACTACCACTGCATTCCTTGAAAAAATGATGACTAATACAGATATTGCATGTATACATTTTCAACATATCCCTGCAAAGTCTCCTGACGTTTCACCTATGGACTATTGCGCCTTTGGTCTGTTAAAAAAGGCTCTTTCTAAACGAAACCCACCACTATAGACGAACTGTGTAAAGTAGTGGAAGAGGAATGTAAAGCAATACCCCTGGAAAGATTGTGAAAAACTCTTCTATCATGGAAATCACGATGCAGACTTATAGTCCCGAAAAAAGGCTATCAGATCGAACATTAAAAAAATAATTGTTACATTTTAAACATTTATTAAACGGCTGAAAAATCGTTCTAAAAATATGTTAATACCCTCTGTATTTAATTGATTGGTTATATATTATTTCGTAATATACACATGCATATATATATATATTATGTTCTCCATTATATTGAGGTTATGTTATACTTATGTAAGAAAAAAAAATTCTCTTTCCATATTTTGTTATTAATCACAAAATTTTCCAATTAATAACTTTATTAGTTTAATATATTGAATCACAATTCAACATTTAGACGTATATTTACAATAATAATAAATTTATATTTATATAATTTGCACTTCTATAACATTCTTTTTATTTTTACTTTCATTTAAATTTATAACTCTCAAGCTTCAAATAACTAGAATATTTTGAAAAGAAGAAAGAAGTAATAAATTAATATGTTAAATTGTGTATTTATGAGTTACAAATTATTAAAATACATATTTTAAAAAATATGGTATAAATGTAAATTTTGATTTATTTATACCAAATGATTAAATTCATAAAGTAATGCAAGGCTTTAAATTTTGTAATTTGAGCCATTTTCATTTTTGTCTTCGACTTAATAGATTCCGAATATTCTCTCTCTTTTATATTCTGAATTTATTAAGTTAAAAATATAAGCATTAGTAATTCCTTATATATTTTTTCATACTTATTTCGGTAATACATACACTAAGATTGCTACTCAAATATGTATTACTGGAAAATAACGTATTTAGAAAAACAACGCTTTAGACACATTGTTGACACTCTGGGGATAGTAACTTACCAATGACCCAAAAGAAAATGAGCCACTCGACGAAGGACAGCGGTGGTCCTCGTACGTTTTGGCGGGATCGTTCACTTCCTTCTGTCCTCGTTGAGGCCAGAACAAGCAGGAGAAGAAAAAATCCAAAAGAGGCACTGAAAAGATGTTAAAAATCATTTTTATTTTGATAACCAACTTTACATATCTTTATTATAAGAAAAGTATATATATGAAGAATAATCTTCATACTTATGGTTTCATGGTATACAAAAAATGTAATCTTCGCAAGTGTTTTTCAAAAGCTATAATTTAAATTAGCTATAATTCAAAAGCTATAATTTAAATTTATTGAAATGTATATTCAGATATATTGCTTGTTTATATGATATAATAAAAATCAGTTTCATTCAATCTATTTAAAAGATAGATGAATGTTTACATATGTGTGTGTGTATTGATTAGGTACACTCACACAATTTATCATTAAGACTTTTATCTCTTGTAAATCTATCCGCAGAAAGTTTTGTTTGAAACATGATGTAAAAAATATCAACTTATAAAACTTTCTCCAGATATTTAAGAAATACACGGATATTGCAAAATTAAACCATATTTTCAGATAATATATATATATATATATATATATATATATATATATGTAAAGGTACAAAAACAGTTTTTGTAAAAATACGTTAAATATTTCAAATTTTCTTTCGCTTAAAAACGTAAAAAATTTTTTTATTTAAGATGACTTGCTGAAGTATATAAATAGATAATAAAAAGTTTGTAACATGAAAAAAAGTAATCAATGGAATTAAATTCTTTATAATTTTTACTCAATAGTTGATTTCTATTTCCAAACTAACTTTGATATTTAGGTAATGATTATAATTTTAAACAACATTCTAAAAACTTTTATTTTTTTCACTTCAAGTTTAAAAGCATCTACAATATCGTATTTTAAGATTAAATTATTTCAATATTTAAATTTTAAATACATCGTAATTGTTTTAAATTCAATAATAAATACGTTTGCTATATTTTATGGATGTGCAAATAATTGCAACAATTTTAATTAGAAGTCATAAGGAATTTTGTTCCTAAACTTTAAGCAAACAAAGTACTTTGGAGAAATCTATTACCTCTGAAGTCTCAATAGTCATAATTTAAAGAAGATTTTAAAATATTATATATATACTTAGAAAAAAGGGGAGTGTTTTGTTTCAATGAGCCTGGTCTTATCTCAATGCGATTCCAGGTGGTACAAGTCGGGAAATCTTATACTATTCTATTTTATGCTAAATAAAGAAATATAATGTTATAAAAAGTTTATATTGTTCATAGGTATATTTGTTTTTGAAAATATTTGCAGAAGAAATAAGACTGATGCTTATGTGTGAGGAGAAGCACGTCTGAAACAAGAGAATTTACTGATTTAATATATTAAGTGCGCTTTTAATTTTCTAATCTGCCCTTTGATTTTCTGGAACTTTCCCGCGATGTTTCTGACATTTTATTTAATGCGTTGATATGAGTGGATATTTTCTCATTCTTAATTCCTTTAATTCAAACAAAGCTCTGAATTCGAAAAAAATTTTTTTTTTTTTATCATATGAAGTGAATTTTCATAAATAGTCCAATTTCATCAATAAGAATACGTAATTGCCTTCAACTGAATTAGTGTCTAAAAATTCTTTTGCATTATTTATTCATGTGGTGATAAAATTAGGTTATTGTAAAAATAATGCTCTCTACTAATTGAAGCAGGAATTAATGGGTATTATATAAAAATTATCTAAATTATTAAATTTCATTATTAAAGAAATGGATGAAGATAAGTGAATAAATAAAGCGCGACCACAGGTACGCATACATACACATTTATTCGAGAGCACTTTATCAGAATATATATATGAGGTGTAAATATTGTTTAATTGTAAGTTAATTTTGAAGACAAAATGTTATGGGGGAAGTGTAGGATTTTATACTAGTACACTAATTTCTTTTTAATAAATTATTATGAACTTGCTATTTACCAGAATAGTTTATGAAACTAACCAAAAATTACACTTGGAGAGAGAATTTAATGAAAATGGGAGGAAATACAAAATAAATCCAATTATTATTCCTATTCTATTCGAGATTTAAGTTCTAACAGTAAAACTCTAAGGACTACGGTGAACAATGCCATGGATCTCACATTCTATGATGAAAAATATACTGTACTGAAATTCTGCCGAGTAAAATTGAAATTTATTTAAAAAATGTAAGTAATATGTTATTTATATAATGTATATTTATTCCAAAAATGTAAATTATAAATATTGGAGTAGTAAATATATGATGCATTTCAACAATATATATAATAATGTATAATTTGTGTTGTATAAGTTGACTTGTTAAATGCAGCCTTTGTAAATATATCTACAAAACGCTTCTGAAACCATTTATTTCTTGCATCAACGGAATGCTAAGTTTTACAAAAAGTCTTTCTTCACAAAATATTTTCTGAAATGGCTCTGAGTGTTACAGATCTATGATAGAATCTTACTTTGTAGGTAAGTTGCGCCAGCAGATTGGGACGAAAAACCAATTTACATCGGCTTATACATTCAGCTCACCGTGAAAAAAGTAGTTAAGGACTTCGGAACTCTGCTTCACGTATTGATCAATGAAAATAACTGATGCATTTTGGGAACAAGTATCCTTTACCTCTTAAGTGATAGAACAAAGAGCGTGTTTAATGGCATGTAATTAATACTTGTTTCATTTGCAATAAAATATAGCAATAAATAAGCAATCTTGAATGACATATAAATAAATACCTTTTAAAATATTATTTACTTATTAGAAACTACAGAAAAGTTGCCCTTAGATGTAAAAGCAAACTGTCGCAAATAAATCAAAATATTTCATCTTCCGTTAAACTATGCATACCAAAGAAAAAAACATTTTTATTCATAAAAGTATGTTTTGTTTAAAAAAATAATAAATGAATGATTTTGAGGGAACAAAAATTTTACTGTAATTACTGTAAAATGACATTATTTCCAAAGGAATAACCAAAGAAAGCTGCATTATCTACAAGATTATAGAGGAATTTGTCACTGTAAATTAAAACATTGAACACTTTCTCAACTGTATTTCCTGCATCGATTGGTGAAAGAAATGACCGATTTTTCATTAAATGCTCTCTTCCTTTTAAATGATCGATGGAAAATGTATATTATAGGATTTAACTATTAACATGTTTGGTTTTTAACAAAAATTACGGTATTGTTATGCATGACAGATAGGTATGTTGTTTGCATATGATTTTATTTTTAAAAATCCTTAAAATGATCTGTCTCAGATAATGTGCAGTTGTAAAAGCATGCCATTGCAAATACAGAAATCTAAATATATTATCTTCTCGAAGTAAAAAGTAATGCTTCTTAAAGAAGGAACATTTCTCCCTCTGTTCCTATAAAAAGATTTTCAAAACGCGTTTAATTTATAAGTGAAACAATTGTTTTAGAGCGACAAAAAGAACCATAATTAAGGTCCTTATTACCTTAAGTTATTATGTTTAACATTTTGTTTTAAGTAATTATATGGGAACATGGATTTTAAATAACTAATTCTTTACTCCTTTAAATTCAAGAATAGTATTTTTTCAAAAACCATTCTACTTTTAGGAAATTAAATGTTCACAAAAAGTTTTTTTGAAAGAAACATCAGTAGAATTAATTAACTGGAAGAAGTAAAAGGAAAACTAAATATTTTTTGTCAGTGTTGAGCAAAAACATAAGCAAGAATTCACTATTTTCTGGTTAGCTTTAATGTAATTTAACATGTATTGCATGAATAACATTTTTCAAATTAATTTTAGCGTTCTTCTTTACAGTTTACAAATGTTATAAAATTAAATATATTTGGATTTGATAAACATTTGGATGAAGAGGTTATTTCTAAAATGTAATTTAATACTATAAATCTATCATCTGTGAAAAGGTTTTTGTCTCTATAGATATATCTCTCTTCTCGCAACAGTTTTGTCCTCAGGAGCATGAAGGATTAAATGGAGCATGTCAAGAGTGGAGGCACACGAGTAAAAAATGATTGATGTGAACACTTAAAAACTTTTCCACTTACTTGTAGAAGACGAAATGTTTTTCTTGATCCTAAAATTAATTATTTTATGTAACTAAATCATTTTTGAAACAAAAAGTTAGACTGAAGAGATTTCATTCATTCTAATGGTGTCAATAAAGTTACTTTAAAAACAAATATACACATTTTTGGCTTCTTGTAACTTCCTGAAAAATATATTCTTACGATACTTATCGAAAACACAACGAAATACTTATTTAGAGAGTTGAAATACTTTTGTTTCGGGCCTGTTCACAACTTAAATATGAAGATAATAACTACTTAAGTTAACTAAATTACTTAAGATTTTTCAAAAGGATTCTACAAACTCTTGGTATATTTGTACACTTCATTTTAATGTGAAGTTAGCGTACTCATATTGCTAATTAATTAAATTTTCTAAGAAAATATAGAAATTAAAATATTGTTTTACGTAGAACCTTAGAAATGATACAGTTAATTTACCTTTATATGAATAGCAAAATATTTAAATATAAATATTTATACTTAAATCAAACAATTATTAACTATTCATGAACACTTTTGCAACAACAAATCAAATTAAAAAAATTTTCAATCATTATAGCTGATTGCTTTTTTTTTCATATTACGCATACACACTTTCAAGGTAATATTATTTGTTTTATAAATTAAAATTGCATAATTGAACCCTAAAACAGTTTTTAATTTAAAAATAACATAGTACAATTTTCTTAGTATTAAGAAAACACATTTCTGCTATTGAGAAATAATCAGCTAAAAATTAGGGGTAACGGAAGTAAAGAAAAAGTTGAGAAATAAGGGCGCAAAATGGAGAAAATGCAAGCATTAAAATGCAGTAAAGAAAGTAAAAGGCAAAGGAATTCGTAAAGGGACTTGAAAACTTTGTAAAGAATATGAAGAACTAAATCTAAGGGTAGCAATTTAATTTCTCGTGAATTAATAAGAAAGTTTTATATGAAAATGGTTCAAATTTCTTAATGCTTTGAATAATGAAAACCGTAGCACGCATCATTCTCTAGGGAATCGAGATGGATTCAAAATTTTAAATGTTATGAATTCTTATGGAATTGCTAAATCTAAAATAAGAGAGTCCATTGATATTGAATGTGTACTTTAGTTTCGTCTAATACAAGCATATTCCATCGACTTTAAGTAGGAGAGTAAATAATCGTTCGAAGAAAATATATTTTTTCATTGTAAATAAGTGCCACTTCTTTGTCGAGCCACATAAGAGCTAGAATTTGCATTATGAGCAAATATATAAACATGGTTACAATATAAAAAATGAAGTCTCAGGGCCTTGTCTACTAACTTTTTGAACAGTTACGATACTGATTTGAATGACATAAGTCTTTTCGTTCATGTATAACGTGGTTTACACGAGCAAGTCGTTACCTACATTTATAGTGATGTTTTACACAAATGAAATAAGCAGTTAGTTTAAGTACTTCTTTCTCTACATACAGGTTACGTAGAGTATCGCACTCGAGACTGAAATGTAACTTTTTTAATAAACAGCATTTTACTTTAATATCAACCTACCTTTTACAACCAGCATGGTATGATGTCGAAAATTCACTGCAAATCCTAATCAGTGCCTGATGATGGGACGGTGCTCTTTAGTGCAAAAGACCCGTCTTCTATTATGACACTATTGAACAATGGGAAACAAAGGTTGCCCCTGTTCTTTCTACGAGATCGAGTGTGTGAAAGTGTTTGATTTCTTTTTCAAACGATACTTGAATGTGGTGCACTGCATTTCAATATTAGAACTGCCCGTAAATCTTAACACGTGGTTGATTTTTGAATATCTTATATAAACTTAGGCTGTTTTATCTGCTATACTATATCAACATTTCACAATGTCTTTTGTTTTTGTCTATAAATGAAAGTTTTTGGATAATGCATTATGTATGTATATATATATATATATATATATATATATATATATATATATATATATATATATATATATATATATATATATATATATATATATATATATATATATATATATATATATATATATATATAAACCTTTACTTCATAACATTTTTTCAGGCATTAGAGGGGAAAAAAAGCTATCCTATATTAATTCTTAGTCATAAATACTATTCACTCTCACAAATTTTTTTACATCAATATTATTCGACTATTGGTTATAAAATAAATGATTAATATTTGGAGTATTATTTTGTTAAAAGCAACTAAAACTTACAACCAAAATGTTTCTTACATAAATTTATGTTCGTAAAAGGAGAGTTATTATTTTACAGCAGCTCTCACACATACTTTTGAAGCTACTTATAATATATTTTTGGTAAAGATTCCAATAGATCAACATAAAATTTACTTTGGTTAAATGTTTCCCATTGTAAAGCTTTTCTGCTGAAAAGTATTGGTATTTATGAAAAGTTTGAACACACCTATTTTTGGTGAGACTTTCTGAGCTCAACGATTTTCTTTCCCCTTGAAAAAACTGAAAGAAGCCGGGAAATGGAAGAGCGTGAAGATGATATGGAGCTTAGCTTTTATCCCTTGTGTGAATGTTAAGGTTGAATGCTTGGCAGAATAGAATGTGGAATTCAAAGTAGAGAGCTTATTTTTATTCATATGCAGTAGGAATATTTTTTGCATTTGTATACCTTTTAAACACTTTTGACATTTGTTTTGTTTTTAAAAAGTTGTAATACTTTTACTTTGAAAAAGTGATATTGATATACGGCTATTTCAAATGCCCATACACTAAATCTCAAATACATTATCCTTTACGCCATATTTTAGTTAATAATTTCTTTTCTTGAGAAGAAAATATTCTTTAACACAATTTAATTGCAATTAAATGGTAGTTATATAAGAAATGCTTAGTTTTTTAACTATATTTGTCAAGAGTTTTACATTCTAAAAAGTTGACCTTCAAATGAAAACTTTCTTTGTTTTATATTAATTTTTTTATCACAATAATATTATCATAAGTTAAATATAAGCTTATTAGTAAATATTACTGTTCAATGCTTTAATTATTTTAAATGACTCATATTTCTAAAATATTGAAGCCTCGTTTCTTGAAAAAAAAAAATTAATATCATTTTTTAAATGCTCTTTTTCTAATGAAAATATTAAAAATATTATCATTTTCGGAAACTGCAACTAGTAATATCAGACTCGCTTTTAAGTATATTAAATCTTATGTGTAAGAAATTATTATAGTAGATTTCTAATACACGACATTTAAAATTTAACTCATAGAACATTTTAACCATTAGACTCTAGCATAAATTATCATGAAATAAATGATTAATTTTACAATATAAAACTCGAAATGTAAAGAAAAACTCTTAGATAATTCGGTTGAAATGTAATTCATAAAAAAAGCACGTTAAGTTTTCTCAATAACCTAAATACCACTATATAAGACTTAATTGTTTGAGTAAAACTTTATATGAGACGAAAGATACTTTATTTAATTTTATTATAGTTAAAAAATAATAAAACTAATTAATTTTGTGCACTTTTTGTTGAGATATTTACATTATGAAGGTGGTTTCGTAATCAAGTAGTATAACTAATTCCATTTTACATTGGAGAGGTTTTACATTTAAATCACATTCTTTTCATGAGCTTCTTAACATTCATTATTGTTCAACATTTTAAGATTTCTTCTTACTTCAGATGTTTGTAATTTCTGGAATGCTTAGTCATTGTTTTCATTTATGACATATATGAAGTACCTAAATTATCTCTATGGTCTCTATCGAAGTACCAAATTTATCTTAATTATTTCAATTATTTATAAAATTATAAAATTTTTATAATTTCTACTCATCATGTAGAAATTAATATACAACATGTGATTTTTAAACAAATGTTGTATATTAATTATATATTAATTAATTAATTATATAGTTTGTTATATAGTAATTTTTATATAAATCACATGTAAGGTAAAATTCAATTATATAATCATTTTTATCATATAAATACAAATATTCTGTATTTATGTTCATCGTACATTTTAGAAAAATGTTCAAGGTATGGAAAGTAGAATTTATTATTTTACACTTTTATAAAAAAAAACATCATTTGATTTCGACTTCTGTATGATTTATCATATTCTTTTTATAAACACAATAATAAAAAACACTATTACATATTTTATTTGAATTTATTTGTATAGGAAGTTCTAAGAAATGAAATGTGACTCTTATTATTGGAAAATATACGATCATTTCATGAAATCCACTGTCCCTGGTATGGAAGTGCCCTCACTTATTTCCCAGTCTTATCGGAAGTTCACGCTCGTGTGAGCACTAAAAGAAATGTCGCTGAAAGGCGTCCGATAGTCTCAATAACATTAATCGAAAACCTCACGTGTCATTCTCGCAATGTATGTCGGATTTTATTTCTGATTGACTCTACGTATTGATAAATATCGTATGGAAGAGTAAAACAGTAATAGCTTCATTTTGTAGCAAACTTTTTATTTCTTGGGTGATTTGAAATACTAAGCTCTTATGGTTTACTGGATAACTTTTAGTGTTAAAAAATTTTTCATCCGTACAGCTCCAATCTTATATATAAATTGAAGTGAAGAAAAGAAAAATTGAAGCTTGCTCCCAAATATTTCCTCCATAATATGCATTTTTTATTTAAAATTTTTTTTCTTTTATGAACCCATTTTAGAATAAATTATAAATTAATAACATATTTCCAACATTTTAGCGATAATTTCCTAGATTATTTTATACGTGAAATCAGTTACAATAATTTCACGTCTTCCTTATTAACATAATTTAAAATTGCATTAAAAAGAAATATATTTCTATTGTAAATTATTAAAAAAAGTTACTTGAAATAAAACCTTTAGTTTATATTTGTTTGATGTTATAAAGTTTCAGTTTCTTTTCCCAATAAACATTTAATGTTTATATACATTAAAGGATTTTATAAGTTGCTACAGAACCTATTGATAAACTATACATAAAACGTTCAAACACTTGTTATTTTAAAAATTAAACTATAATTGATCAAAGATATAACCGCCATTATTTTATGTATGACGTATTTTTATTAATTAATTGCCAATCCCAATTTTGAAAATGATATTGGTTTTTCTTGCAAGAATGTTGCATGCATAGCATCAATAACACTAGGAAACATTGCTGATTCTGAAATTCATCTTAATAACTATGCCATTATTTACCCTTTTTTCTCTTTTCATAGAACAAGACTATGGAATAAGTAGATAAAGTTTCTAAGCAGTTCCTAGAATCGGTGCTTATCGAAATTCATAAATCGTTTATATGTCGAAACGGAACATTTTCATGTTTGATTTTTAAAAATTTATCGTTATAAGAAAGTCACTTATTTCATCAACATTCAACACTGTAGGGATAAAAGACACTTTTTCTTTCCAATGCTAGCACACAACACGTATAAGCAAAAAAAAAAAAAAAAAAAAACACATTTACAGTAACAATGAAAATCTGGTTTTAATTTATGCAATGATCAGACTCATAAGTTATGAATTAACTTATTTAAATATTTGTTAGGGACATTCCTTTCCTTTTTTTTAATACATTAGTTACATAGCAATTAATAATAACAACAAGGTTAGTAGTGTACTTACATACATTTAAATGGACATATTTAATCTGAAATTTGTAATTATTATTTTATATTTTGACTTTTAGAATTTTATTTAAGTATTTTATATCCAACACTCTCTCTCTATTGAAACAAATTCTATAATATACTTAATACAATGAAATTATTTGAATCCAATAAGTTGATGACATATAGATTAGAAAGTAAAATATTTCATAATATTATGAGTATAATTCACACTTAAAAAGCAGACGAACACATTTTATATATTTTGATTTCTAAATCAACTTCCAGTTACCTTACATTTTAGTTTCTGTATGTTTAAAAACTAAAGTTATAAAATAGATTTAAAGAGTTTTCTGTTATTTAAACATAAAAAATTTACAAATTTGCTTAAGTACTATTATATATACATACATATATATATATATATATATATATATATTAATTGCGAGATATTTTAAAATGAAGGAATAATAATAGATATATATATAAAAATTAATCCAATAAAATAAACTGAATAACAAATTAACACTTAATTACACCAATAAAATATCGCATACAATTGAAAATACATAGTGTGAAGAACTATAATCATATTTCACAGTTTTTTTTTAAATGACATCTCTTAGGATTGGGATCCTTTGGGTTGGATTTTTTAAATGATTTCCCTAGTATCCCTCCATCCCAAGTAGGAATCAAACCTATGAGTAATTGAAATGATATTCTGAGAGTTAACTGCTTAGTTAATATCTTGGTGAAGTATAAACAAGCATCGACAAATATCTTCATGAGTATTATATATATATATATATATATTCATCGAATATTGCCCGAAGGATATATATATCAATTGGGATATATATATATATATATATATATCCCAATTGATATATATATCCTTCGGGCAATATTCGATGAATATCAGAATATTGCCTGAAGGCAATAGCGCTAACTATTCGGATGTTAATTCAGTGCACATTATATTTAATGTTAATTATTTATGATTATATATATATATATATATATATATATATATATATATATATATATATATATATATATATATATATATATATATATATATATATATATATATATATATATATATATATATATATATATATATATATATATATATATATATATAAGTGAATCAAGAACTCAATATACTTCATATTATATGTTAAAGCAAACATCTTAAAAATCAACAAAAAGTGTTTAAACCGAAATATATATAATTTCAATTTTATTCTGAAATAAGATAGTAATTTGGTTGTGGCAATATACATTAGAAAATTTGTTTGCTACGTGATTGATCATTTTTAATTTTTCTGTTTTAATATTCAAATCTTTTAATTATAAAATAAATCAAAAAAGCTAGAATATACAATGCCTTATTTATAAAAAAAATTAATTTGAATAAATTTCCTTGCTAAAATTAAAAAAAATTAATAAGTTGTTATGGTATAAAGAAAATTTTTGATTGTTAAATTAATACTGAAACTTTTCCTCATTATAATTGCTATTTTACAGTTGAAATGTTTAATTATTTTTTGATTAATATTTAATTAAAATATATAATTGACTTCGAATATCGGGAAAAATAACCAATTAAATTTAAAAATTATTTTTGTCGATTGGAAAGTTTTACTTTTCCATGGAAATATATATCTGTTATTTTATAGATTAGCAAATTAATTATATGTTGCATATTTATATTATTTACAATAATTGGTATTATAAATGGATAAATTCATAGTTTTCTAATTTTTAATGAGATAAACCATACATTTTTATACCTGAAAATTAACTTTTAAGTCAAATTATATTTTCCTTTGAATTTTGAAAACTGCGATGAAAATTTTAAGGAGCTACAGAATTTCAATTTTATATTGAAGAGATCCAAAATATACTAATATCCATGGTAAAAGTCACTAAGTTTTTGTCATTAATCAGATCAATAATATGAAAGATGTTTTATCATGGTTTGTTTTCTTTATCATTATCAGGTCACTTTTTGTACTATGCTGTTACTTCCCGCAGTGTCTATTTCGAAATGGAATCAGAAAGTTGGGTTTCGAACCCATGGATTGTTGCTTTTTAGACTAATACTTTGATTCTTTAATTATTTGTTTTGGCGAAACTTTTCGATGAAAAATAAATAAAAATGAAAAGTTTCTTATATTTCACGATTTAATAGCACTGTGTAATTTAGTGAACATTTTTCATATTTTTTATAATGCAGTTTCTCATTAGACACTTTTGATCACCGATTTCGAATGTTTTTAAAATGTAATTTCATTGTTTAATATTTTTCTTATCAAATTATTATTTGGATAGAGGAAATCAAAGAAAGAAATATTGCTTCGTGAAAATTGTTCGAAATTGTTAAAATTTGTGATAATTGAGTCGAGAGTATCTTTGACAGAAACTTAGTTATATTAATGATGTTATAAACTGATTTAAGCTTGATTTGTTTTTGTTTAACAGCATGTCACATTGATATGGGAATTATGATTCTGTGAAACTAATCTTTAAAAATTATATCTTCTGAAGAAAATTCAATTTTAGGATTAAGAATACAGTTATTAATAATTTAAAGTTAATTCATAAAAATAGAAAGAGTATAAATTTAAGTGTTTGATGTGAGGTAATTAAAATGTAAGCATTTATAGTTTCTCATTTAATTAAAAGGTTAAGAAAAAGAGAGAGGCTTAGAAAACATTAAAAGTGATGAAATTTCTCCTTATTTAATTCAATCAACGCGTGAGTTTATTCTTTTAAAATACGATATTCAAGGCAAATGAAATCAAATTGAAGTTATTTCATGGAGTTGCTTATAACAAATATGCGCTCTTGCTTTTGGTTCGTAGATTCAATTCCCATATTGAGATTGGATGTTTGTAGATGTTCGGAATTTACTTTGAATCACAAATTTCGCTCTAATTTGTAATCGTGTACCAAAAATAACCGTCAAGCGACAAACCAACCTGTACCAAATATGCTAAATATAAATGTAAATATAGGCTGAATAATTCAAAAGTAACTTTAGACAAACCACAAATCTAAAATCATCTAAATTACCGACTCAATTAGAAGGATTAAACCAAGAGTTTCTCTCTAATAGAAAGCAGTAAAGAATGCATTACATCAAGATATATATATATATATATATATATATATATATATATACAGACATAATATGAATAACATATATCATTATTTCACTTTTTGTAATACTGCGAATAATAAAAGTTTAAAATATGCTCAAATAACTAAATTAATAAACTTAAGTTTCAATTTAAATCAAATGGCTGAAAAATTTTAATTTAAGTCTAGTGTTTTTAATGATTAAAAAATTTAAATAAATTAAAGAACTAAATAGGATGCACTAATATTTTAAATGTAATGAAATTTGCGTAAAATGCAAAAATTTTACTCACTTTTTTCAAATGATTTTGATTTTATTAAGATGATACTTTTAGAAAGTTTTCATATCATTTCAACTTATTCGCGTTTACATTTATGAAATATTAATCAATTAAAATAACTGTTTCTATATTTATAAAACAAATTTTTTAAAGATTTCTAAAGTTTTCTCTTCACAATATAGAGAATAAAAGAAGTGTAACCAAAATAATAAATAAATAAATAAATAAATTAAAAGTCATTCAAAGTAATAAATGTTATCCTTAATGTCTCATTTATAGAACCAGTATGATACTTTATTTTGATTTTGTCAGTTCTTGTAAAACCTATTTTTCAATATTTGAGTATAGTTTGAAGATCAAACATATTTTAGATAAACCAAAGTTTTGAAATATTGTTTGCAGATCAAATTTTGTAAGCAAACTAGAATGAAACCAGGTAGAATCAAAACATTCATTTTTTTAAAAGCTTTCACTTAAAAATTATACAAAGGACAGTAATGAATAATAAATAATCTTTCATTGCATTTGCATAATATTTCGATATTCGGAATTCATATCTCGTTGACAGAAATTCTTTATAAAATAAAAGATTTTTCTTACACATAAAAATTTGGCTTTAGTAAATACTTTTGAGAAAATTGTTATCAAGTTAGTATCATTAATTCTCTTTAATTCTTTATAAACATTATTAATGATTGATACAAATATAAACTATAAAGACTAGCATACCACACTGGATCTATTTTAAGTGTTATATTTCTTACGATTAAAAAAAAATATGTCATGAAAAATGATAAAATATAAAAAAGTATGAAACATTCTAATTTTTGAAGCAAATTTTATTTTCATGAAATGTCGAGTGTAAATCACTTTTTTTTATTTTCTACCATTGTTAGCGCCATTTTATGTAACCATTACAGAGCAATGCTGTGATCATTACGATTTTCTGTAAGTGCAAGTTTTGGCGGTATACTATTCACAACGGTAAGACAAACACTTCGACAATGGCACCTGTATGGTACATGTCACCCTTGTTTAACAATGAGACATTTATTTTTCTTTATTTTGACGAGTTGGATTTTTTCTTCTGACCTTTTTTTTAAATTTCATAATTTTGTTGATATCATTTATTTTTATATGATAAAAAGATTTATTATTTTATATTTATTATAAAAAGGATCTTATTATTACGTTATTCATGGCTGTATTCATAGGAAAAATTATTTTATTATGATTCTTTATATAATGGTCATTTAATTGAATTTAAATATAAAAAAAAAAACGATGCCAATAAATAGAATGTGTTAAAAATGTTTTAAGAACATTATTCATTATTATATATAATTTGATAGAGATTCTCATTTTTCAAATTTTCCGGAACTTTTTCCACTGTTTGACAACACTTCAATTTTTTACCAGAGAAAAATTAAATTTACAAACTGACACACACACATAATATTATTACTATATGTGAGTGATTTAAAACACACATATTATTTAAATTTTATATAATATAAGGAAAGGCTATACAATATTTTTTAGTATTTATTTGGGAATCTAAAATGTGATTCCTTATGATGCTTTCTAAGAGTTTAAGTATGTGTTTAAAAATACTTTATCAACTTCCCAATAGAATTGTACAGTAGGCTATTGGAGAAATACAATATTGAATAATATCTTTTACAATAAACGCAGCAATATTTTTGAGACATGGCTAGAATAAGAGCATTACAAAGCACATATTGTCTTTGTTGTTTGAACTAAGAACCAGGGAATGGCAAAGCGTAAATCTAACCAAACAATGTATGAGTGTTATAAGAAAAAAAAAAAAAAGCGGTATACGTGAGGAATATAGATAAACACGGAATGTTGTTTTATAATTTAGATAAAAAAGGAAAAAAAAGAAACAATTCTTAGAAAAGAAGTGACAGAGTTGTTACAGAGAAGTGAGTCTAAGTTATAATACAAATGAAAATAAAAAAAGAAATCCGATAATTTGTAACAGATATATTCCTATATCATTTATTTATTTTAATATGATTAAGCCTTTCTGAACATTTTAAATGTATTTGTATACGTTATTTCTCAATTTCATATTCTTCCTAAAATGAATATATTGTTTTATTATTCATACTTCTCCTTCCAGTTAAAAAGCACCCCCTTAAAAATTTACTGAATGAAATGGAATGTATGTGGTGCTTTTTTCCCTTATGTATTTATATAATTTACTTAATATTGAATTTAATATTTATAATCACAGAAGTTCCTTACTTTTAAGTAAAAACAGATTTTTTGGTTTTCCACTTTGGAACTCAATATTATAGAGAATATTATGTTTAAACAAGTTTAATTCTTAATTTAGGAGTTTGCGTGTCAAAGGTTACATTGCGATGACATATTCTGTATGAAATTCTACGAAAATCTTATAAATGCATATGATTTTACTAGATACAGAAATTAAGTGGAAAATTATTCCCTGAATTTCTTAAAAATCTATATGATTATTGAGAAAGAGAAGTCAAATAACTTCTTCTCTTTCTAATTAGAAATTATTAAGTGAAGGAAAATTTAACATGTTCATATAGGAAATATTCATTGTAAAAATATAAAGATAAACATTCAAAATAAGATTATATATACTAAATATACTCGAGTTTGTCTATATCCACACAATATTTTTAGAATTAATTTTTTCTTTTATAAGCTCATATTAATTTGTTGCGTTTATTTCTGGCAACAGTAATTTGTCAATCTCTAAACAAAGCCTATCTCCTAATAGTTACAAATCACAGCCAGATGTCTAGATTAACATCAATAAATTGCTGTCCACCATTTCAAAACGCTCACATAAGATCAGCAGATGGATGAAATTTTAATGTGCGTTGGCTGTAAAATGGTTATTATTCAAGAAATTAAATCTAAAATATACTTAACCTAAATTAGATATTTATTCCCATTTACTTAGAATAAATATATCTATATTAAATGTTCAGATATGAAAAATAATTTTTATATGAAAGAGATTTTATTATAAGCCATTTGACTGAAAATTAACATACTGCTGCATTTAGAGGAAAATTATAATTATTCTACTCATCTAATTTCTAAACAATTACTATAATAGTCTAATTAAACTACAAGTTTAATTCAATTTTCCCAAACCACTTAAGGATATTAGAGTTTGATTGTTTTACTTAAAATTTTATTCAGAGAGCTTTAAATACTTTATTAAAATTTCCAAGTGATGACACCTAAATGCTTATATCTCATGATGAAATCTTGGATGGGATTTATTTATAAACGATAACTGAGACGTATAAGGGAAGGAAAACGTTTAAGCATTAGATTAATAAATGAAACATTTTTCAAAATGAAATGCTGAGAAAAATGTATGAAATTTTGCTTAAAGAATGTTTTTTGAAAAAAGAATCTTTTTGAGAAAAACGTGAATTTATTACTAGAGAATCATTACCGTCACACACACACATTTATGTGTATAAAACTCTTGAACGAGAATATCAATGTATTCAGTTTAATTAGAAATTTTATAATCTAACAAAATTTTGAATTCATAAAAGTGAAATTGCACATAAGAAATTTAATTTCAATCTCAAAATTATTGATTATAAATGGGAAACATTTTTTTCTAAAATGCATATGTATTCAAATCACTGCTTTTGTATTATAAAGTAACTATTAAATTTTAAAAACGTTTTTTAGGAATGCTAGTTTACTGACTCTTCTAAATTTTTCATAAGTTTCTTTATAAACTTAATATTGATATTCTAAATAAAAATTATTTTAACGTTAAGGAGAAAAAAAAACCTAAATGTAACAGCTTACTGTATAAATGGGTGTAGAATATTTTAAAATATACTGATGTCTTTAATCTTATGTTTTTGTTAGACTCGAGGTAATTTTTTACTTTGTAAACTCTAATGACAGTTTAAATTAGAATCGTATTAAAAATTTAGGTTAGTAAATTTTGAAATGCTGTTAGTCATGTGTATTGACTTTTCATAAGTTTGCTAGAAGAACTTATTTTTCTCTCAAATTTGCTTTCAAAAATATGAACTTTCTTGGGATAATTCATGCAGTCTGCAAATATAACATTGAGAAAATTTGCAAAATACATTATTTGGCGTGTTTTTGAGAATCGTCGCGACTCAGAAGCTTTTCGGACTTCAGGAATTTAAAATTATATTTTATCAATAAATATCAAGAAAGCTTTTTGAAATAAGTCAGGGTTTTTTAAACATATTTTTCTTTAGTATATAACTCCACTTTACTACTAAAATAATAATTTATTAATTATAGCTTATAGATAGTAAAATATCACTGAATACACAAATCAGTATTAAAAGTAAATGCTGCATTAAAATATTTTCTTGTGTTAAATATTGATTTTATTTTTATTACTTATTTACGAAAGTTTATATTGGCGTGTGCAACAAAAAACTAGCGTAAATTTAATTGCATTATTATTCCGTATATCTAGTAAATGCGGCTCATATATTTTTCAATATCAAAGATACTTAATTTGATATACATTAAAAGCATAATACATAAGTATATAATTAAACGCATAAGAGTCATGAAAATGAGCAGATTAATGCAAAATTCACCATTTTGCATATAAATCAGAGAAATAACAAAAGTATATACACTCGTATGATATTTCTATGCATTCTTTTACAGCACGAATCATTAACAAATGCAATTTCAAATTTGTTGTAAAATTTCACTGTTCACTAGCGAGAAATTCTGCCTGAATAATTTGAATTTGATTTCAGCTAAATTTAATCTCGTAGGGCTGAAGCGTTCTCCATTAATCGTTGTCATATTTGCTTTGACAACTGAAACCATTCGCGAGCTTTGAATACAGAACGGAGCTTTGTCGAGCATTTAACGAACGGTAATCATTTCCAGCGAGAGGGAACAAGCGAAATGAAATTCATTCTCTGTTGTACAGAGCAGCCCTATTAACCGCGTGGTGAGTGATAATCAATGGCATGCAAACTGTAACAAGGAAAAGGCTGGTCCGATAGTTACTCTTTGGGCCTTGGCAATTTGCGATGGAAGAATAACCATTTCCCTAAGCAAAATACCGAATGAGAGGGAAAGTCCATGAAGTGTTGAATAACGATTTTCTCATTTAAAAATCCTTAACTGTCATGATTAAAAAAGATTTTAAAGAGAGTATTTTTTGAAACGATTGATATGCTTCGAAGGCTTAATATCCGAAAAATTTACGAACTTCAATGACTAAGATTGTGGAGTCATATAATTTTCTTAAAATCTTTTAGAATACAATAACTCATCAAAATTTATGCTTTATGTTACGCCTATTTTATTAATAATGTATAAATATTATGAATATTTTTCCGATTCCGATTTTTAATCAAACGAGAAGAACCTTAGAACTTGAAAATGTAACATACAGATTGTCCAGGAGTTTATGAGAAGTTATATATCTTTCTATAAGTTCATAGTAAACTTTGACAATAGATTTGTTGAAATTCAAAGAATATAATTTGATCATACAGAAAACAATGCATATATATATATATATATATATATATATATATTGCTGTAAAAATATTCTGTGCAAAAGAAAAAAGATATTACTTTATATAGATGTTTTACCTCTCTGTGTAACTGCTGTTTTAAATTGTAAATTGTTCCATTTTCGGAAACTTAACATCATAATTATAAAAAGGAAAAAGATTTTATCAAATTTTTTTAAAAATTGCTTGTGGTTTTGTTGCCCTTGAAACAATTCAAATGTTTGAAAAATGTCTTCTACAAAATTGCGGGACAGTTATTCCTGTCCTAATCTTTCCCTGATTCCATTTCTTAGATGTGACACTTTCCGTTTTGTTAGGAAAAAATTCACTTTCTAGAAATTAATTTTTTATCGAAAGCATCATATATTTTAGCTTTATGGTACGCCCATATCGAGTGCTTTTTTAATTAAAAAATATCATGAGAATATTTTTAATATTCCTTATTATTTGAATATTTCTTATCATTTGCACGTTATTCTTTATCATTTTACTCTTATCAGTTAGCAAAACAATTCCCAATCTTCAGTGTACATAAAAAATCACAATATATTTTTAAAATTTGGTTATCTATTTAAAATTATAATACTTCCAAAAATGATTTGAGCAATGAATGAAATTCTAAGTGCACATTATATATTGCCTGAACAGTAGAAATAATTTTTCAAAATATAAAAAATCCTTAAAATTCATCCTTGTGCTTTCTCAATATATGATTGGATTCAATATAACAATAATACTCACTTTATAAAAAATCAATAATTAACTGAGCCCAAAATTTAAATAATATAATGTTTGAAGTATCTAAGAAAATGTTACTTAAACTGTAAATTTTATTTAATGAGAAATTTAATTTTACATAAAACCGTTATCTTAATGAGCAGTTAAAAGTATGGATTAGAAAATAAATAATTTTCTATTCCATAATTTAAAAAAATAGAAGAAAGCGCAGTTAAATTAAGGAATTTTATCAACAGCAGTATAGTTTCGGATTTGTGCATCATTATTTTTTTATGTCATATACTTGCACGTTATTTGATTGTTTTTATTAGATATATAAATAATAGTAATAATATAAGTAATTTTTTTAATTTTAAATTATGAAAATTTTAGACTTCATCAAAACACTCTTAGGTATTGTAATTTGCTTCAGAAATTCATAATCATCAATCTTTGATTATAAATTTCGAAAACTAAAATAAGTTCTCTTTAACAAAAAAAAAAAAAAAAAAAAAAAAAAAAAAGAATGAGAAGAGAAAGATAAAGGACCTGTGGTAGATAAATTTCATAAATGGAGATCGGAAAATTTTCCCCAGCTTCGATCGAGGAAAAATAAGATAATAAAGAGCAATCAAAGGTATGCAGGTAATGAGGCTAACGCATAAGATGATCTTCATGACAGCGTTTCGCCTCCTCCATATCGGTAAGCCTTCGTACCAGATTGATGTTAAGAGCTGCTGGCAGTTGGGATGGGCTACGAACTAGAACAATGAAGATAAAATTAACAATAAATACACAATATTTATCTTAAGATCATTTATAGTCATCTTTCGAAATAAGTTTTAATACATAAAACAATACTTATAAAACAATAACTGAAATAAATTCTGTTTAATAAAATTTTATAAATATTAGAAATAATAGATGTATAGAATTATATTTTTAAAAAAATCAGATTTCACTGAGAAGTTTGGTAAAAATCTTAAGACTCCCGCTGATTAATTTCTGCTTTCACTGTGAAGAACTTTGGGCAATTTCAAGAATACCTCTTGATCAGTAATTCACAGTGTTTAACTATGTCCTAATACTAAAATGCTTTGAGTAGATTTTGTTTGTTATTGATCATAAATTGGCATTAGAAAGCTAAGCTGATATGTAGATGATGATTACTAAAAATTTTTAAAATCACTTTAAGAAACAACTTTTACAATAGCAATCACGTTATAGAAGATTTCCTATTATCTAATTGCTAAAAATAAACAGTTAAAAAAGTGAATGTTGTTAAAAATATAAACTTAAATTATTACATTGCAAAAAATATTAAATAAAGTTAATATTGTAAGTACTTTTATTGTAAAAATAAAAAAAACACAAAAAGTCTCTTAAATAAAGAGATACTAATTTTTTTACTTCAACAAAATTTTTAAGAAAATGCGATATTTAACTGTTTGATTGCTGTTTTTTCTATCTATCTAGATATATATATATGAAGATATAATTGCCATAAAGAAAATTTGAATATAATTGTATTGTTTAGTATTATAAAGATATAGTGTTTCGTAAAACTAATTAAAGAGCAAAAGGTTTTTTTGTAAAATAAGCATTTAGTTTTATTAACTTACTTTAATTGAATTCAAAAGCTGTCAATGTATAATACATGATTATAATATTTACAATATTACTTTTTACAGCCAGAAATTTTTAATTGGTTTTCTATACTTAAATTTTAAGTTAAAAATTTGCTCTTTTTTCAATCAGATAAGCAATATGCATTTTAATTTAATATTATATCAATGATAAATTTAAAGGTGCAGCTTACATTTGGTATATACATTTCAGTATAGAAAAATCTTAGAATGGGTATTTTAGGAAATACGCATTTGAAGAAGTATATGTGCATATTAATTATAAATTACGGGTCTTATATTTAATTAAATAGATTGTTTGTTTTTACCACTAATTTACCAATTATTTGCCTACACTAATTGCCTTCCCAATCTCATTTATTTCAATGATTGTGAAAGAGGATAAAGAAGATGCTTTCTTACTTGTTTCTGTTCGTATTTTAATGCCAACTTTAAACGGGACAAAGATAATTTATCAGGGTCTTCGTCCTCTTGGAAATTGGAGTCTGTTTTCTTATTAAGGACAGCAATCACTTCTTCTGTGCTGCGGCACAGGTCCAGAAGATCACAGGAGTATTTTTTGCACTGGTTGCTCAACTCAACGTAAATTTCCTTGAATTCATTTTCTTGCATTGCCAGATGCTCTAGTTCCCAAGATAACTGGAAAGAAAATAGTTAGAGGGTAATGTTAAATAGTTAGAGGGAAATTTATGAAATGTATTGCTCGTTGCCAAAATCTAGCTAAGAAGAGCATTACTCTCTAATAGGAATAATTATAACAAAATAAATTAATTATTAATTCTAATCCTTTATTTTATCTGAAAATAAAATAAAATATCTTTTTTTTAAAAAAAAATCCCACATAAAAATTCGAATTTTTATTGCATTAAAAAGGAATTTAAATTTTTTTAAAAAATATTTTATATTCGGTTAAAAATCTTTTTTGAATACACAAAAAGAAAATTAGAATATTTTATCCTTAAATATTCAATGGTTTGGTTTGAATTAAGCTACTAGCTTCAAATCATTTTAAACTTTACAAATTGAAAAAGGGAGACAATTTATGAAATTTGTGTCCATTGAAATTAATTTTAAATATAACACTAAAATAACAAGAGAACACTAAGATATTAATTTAACATGCACAGAAAATTTAAAATAGAAATAATTATTTAATAATTATTAATAATTATTTAATAATTATTTTATAATTATTAATAGAAATAATTATTTAATTTTGTTAACAAATTATTTTGTAAACAAAATAATAAGTATCAAGATTTATTTTATTAGTTACGATTTGTGTGTTTCTAAAACACTTTCTGTTTTTAAAAGAGAGAAGAAAATACTTAAAAAACTAGAGAAATCATCTCTAGTTTCCATCAATGTTCATTTTTAACATATTTGGTTAACACATTAAAAAATAGGCGAAATCAATAATTACCTGCTTATTTAAGAAAGATTTATAAATAAGGTGACTAAGTTTAAACAAATTTACCAAATTATTACTTTATACTCCTTTCGTAACATATTTAGATTAAAGAAATCAAACAACTAATTTATTAACAAAAATGTTTCACAATAATTATTAAGAGACATCCTTTTATTTTGAATAAAGATTATGAACTTCTCCTTGATGCGAATTTACAAAAGCTTACAATGGATTAATATGTATGAAAAATAGAAAATATGATCACCAAGTATATAAAAATGTCATAACATAAATTATGACTAAAAGAAATGTATAAGAATAAAAGAAAATATGAAAAGGTAAAAACCAAAATTAAAATATTTAAATTCATTTATATTCTTCTATGGAATGGAAAAGTGGTAAATGAATAATTAATAAGAATCAAATGCTTAATTCATAAATATTGAAAAATATCAAAAAGAAGTCTTTTAATGCAGTACACTGAATTTTATTTACATAACTTTTTTCGATTTTATTTTACTGTTTAGTATACAATATACTTTTAAGAAAATATTCAGAATATATACATATATATATATATATATATATATATATATATATATATATATATATATATATATATATATATATATATATATATATATATATATATATATATATATATATATATATATATATATATATATATATATATATATATATATAAATATATAGTCACAAATCCACTTGATATAAAATTATGTGACACGGATTATAAGCAATTTATTCATAGTATATTCGTTAAACACTTCTAAATCAAATGATTCAAAAATAACTAAGATTAGGTGTTCTAAATGAATTTCCTGAGAACTGAACCACCATCTTCTCGTGAATAAGTGCATCGTAATTTCACATTCCCTTTTAATTCCATCTGAGATAGATGCCTCACTAATTTGATTATTTTTCTCTTTACCTTGTGGAAAATCTCATGGTCATTATTCAGTAGAAGTTTTAATTAAATAGTCATTTATCTTCTATTGAAACCAACTTTTAAAACTTATACCATTCTCTCATTAAAAACAACATCTCTGTTTTACAGTTTATTCAAATAGTTTTTTTGCTTTATAAATTCGATTTTTTATTACATTTACTAAGCATTCCACTCTTTATTTTTATAATTTGCTTAACTTTATGAAATAAATAGTTTTTTAAAGGGAATATAACAGTACAAAACTGCTTCTTTCAATATTATTTGTGAAATAACTAATGCAGCTTCAACTCCTATAATCGTGTTCTAAATTTTTATTAAAATTATGTATTTTTACAAATTTCAATAAGTTTTGGTATATATTTAGTCTTTATACTTAGTTTGCTTAACTCTGAATTCACATGTATTATTGATTTTTCAATTTATTCAATGATTAGAATGATTATAACATGTAGAAAGTTAGCTTTCACTTACAGAACTAAAAGATAAATCATTTCTAAAATTAAATATTTTTAATTAATTTCTTTCATTTGATTAACTATACATGGTATAAACAATGAAATTTTAGGCTCTGAATATCTGTGAAGTTTGTGTGTTGTACAATATTTTAATAATTCCGTATTTTCTCTGAAAACAAATTATATTCTAGTGTTCTAAGTTATTTTTTAAAAACGATGTTAAAAAAGGAATTAAATTAATTAAAAATTGAATAAAAGTTGAAATTTTTAAATTTGATTCATTTTTATATTTTGGTTTGCAGATAATCTTTCCTAGATTAACGATTGAGCTTTCTTGGTGAGAAAAATTTGTTTAGAATACTTTTGAAATGTTCTTTTGATATGATAATTACTTTTCAAATCTCTCCTTTGATGTGTGTATGCTTTTATTTACATTTCCACATATTATTTATAACTAATTGAGGAATAACAATTTTTACAATAGCTTTGATGGAAATGTTTTCCATTTCGGTGATAAAAATAATAATTATTAATCGTTTTACAATATTACAGCATGTGTGCGTGTGTAGAATTTAGTTCGCTTCATTTATAATAATTTATTTTTTAAAGTCCTTTCAGCTTTTCATCTTTTTTATGTATAATTCACTTAATATCTTCCAAAATTCATGTAGTTCTTAATAAGAAATCCACGTTTTAAATTGTTTCATAATGCACAAAATTTAAAAATATTTCTTTTGCTTTAGTTGAAAAATATTAATTAAATATTCATTTAAAATTGTTAGCGATATTCACTTGTGTATTAAATATCAAGACGCACTTTTACAGCTATAATAAAAAAAGTATTAATCAAATTTTGAAAATTTTTTCACATGAAAATATTTCTTAAATTTCTTTGATAATTTGCTATCTGAAACATTATCATTTATATATATTTCCTTAAGATATTTCTTGAATTTTTGAATCTTTCATAAATTTTCATACATTATTTATCGTTACCTTATAAATTTTTATCTAATTCAATTTTATAATTTTCACTCAAACTCGAAAGAATATCAATTATTGAAATATCCATAATATAATTTTAACTTTTCAAATATAAAACAATTCACTTTCATACTCTAAATATATTAAAGTAGCTTTATAAGATAATTATATATTTTGTCTAGTTTTTCAATCTTAATTGAAACGCAATCCTCTCTGAAGTATTTAAGTTTAATATGTAAAAATTATATAAAACCCAGATTTTTACTTGTTTCTAAATAATTGACTTTTAAGATGAATATGTTAAAAAATTGTATAAAGGTCATTAATTTGGTCAGTTGCTCAAATGTTTGCTTGTGTTAAAAAGAGACGCATTACATACAAATCTTAACAACTCATTTAATTCATATATTTTTGAGTTTTGGCACTAATTTTGTTGTAAAGCAAACGAATGATATATAAGAACTTTTTACATGTTCATTTATTTTTAATTTTACAGAATTTTAGTTTGTATAACTTTCTGTGGTAATTTTAAGTTTGTGCATTATTGATAACACTTTATAAATATTGATAAATATATGCATTATAAACTAAAAAATTAGTAAAGAAATATTTTTTGTTTCAAAAGTAGTGATTAAAAAATCAGATATTTTTACTGCTTACCTTATTGACTAGGATATCAGAATATACTAATGTGTAAAAAATTCTCTATAACATTGGGTTTCAATTTCACTTGATTTGATTAGAACATATTACAAATGTTTAGCACCAGCTTTCACATAGGAAAATTTGATCAAATTTACAAATGCAAAACATGGTTTAGGTTTAAATTTGTTTAACTAAAAACAAAGAAACGGGTGTAATGTCAAAATAAGTGATCCAAAACTTGCTTTTTCATTTTTCAGTTATCAAATGTAAATCAAAATAGTCTTAACAATCACTAACAAAAAACGAAGATCTGCTCTCTTCCAGGAAAAATATAAATTCAAAAACTTTATAGATTCTCCATTCATGAATTCCATTTTTCCTAAATGGAATATTTCACGTGCATAACACATATGTAGTAGTACATAGCACATATTTGAAAATTATATTTTTAATATGTTTCTTGTTACTTAAATCTTTCTTGAATCAACCTTTCTAAATAAAAGAATAAACTTATTTACATGAATAAAATTTCATCTGCTTTCTTAGCATTTATACAAAGATTTATGACATGCTTCGTTCAAAACTCATTAGAAGAGTTAACAGTTTGAGAAATAAGAATTTATTTATTTTTGTAAATAGAAAAGGTGCATTATACTCAGTTAATCCATATATTTATACAACTTGAAATTTAAGTAATGGAATTACACTCGTGTCCATAAATTAATAATAATGCAAACTGAGGCAAAGAAAGAGACAAAAGCAAAATAAACGTGACTTATTTGTAAAGTCTATTTGTTGAGCAAAAGGTAAAGAGAAAAAAGATGCTATATGTTTGTAGAAAACATGAATAAAATTGCGACTCTTACTTCCTGGAGAAAATTTAAAAACTGAACCTATTTACTAAAACCAGTATAACATGGTTGATATGATGGTTAACACATAATATGCCCCCAGACGATGCAAAACAGGTCGTACAACGCCTAGGCATGCGGAGTATCAAAATATCGATCTGATCTTGAGGAACATTACACCACTCATCGCGCAAAGCTCTCCGAAGCTCCAGTAGACATGTGGGAGGCGGTTGATCGGCTGCAATGTGTCGGGAAAGCATGTCCCACACGTGCTCTATTAGATTCAAGTCCAGTTAGTATGCTGACCAGTCCATATGGGTGATACCCTCCGATTGAAGGCATTCGTCTACAATGTATGCATGAGGACGGGCGTTATCACCCATGAAGAGAAATTCTGCACCCTTGGCAACCCGAAACAAATGTACATGTTGTTTCAGAATGACATCCCGATAGATGTAGCCTCTCACGGTTACATTCTGAACATGCAGGTTAGTTCTGGAACCCAGAATAATTTCTCCCCAAACGAGCAATCATGCATCACCGTAACGGTGTTGTTCAATGGTGTTTTCTTGGTAGTAACGGTTGCCCGGCAATCGTCATATGAAAGTCCGGTGAGAATCAGATTGAAAGCTAAACCTTTACTCACTGGAAAACATCGCATAAGACCACTATTGCGGTGTCCACAATAAATGCTCTCTATTCCAGGCTATTCGTAGGTGACAGTGAGTTGCAGGAAGTGGAACACATCTGACAGGCTTACGAGCATACAGACCAATGTGCCCTAAGCTTCTGCACACGGCCTGCTTTGAAACTGTCGTACCGGTAGCCGAAGAGAGTTAACAAGACAGGTCTGATGTTAGACTCTGTTTCTTTTGGCAGTCACTGCCAAATACTGGTCCTCATTCGGCGTGGGGCGACCTGTGCTGTAACGTCTACCCACATTACTATCATCTAGGAACTGTTGTCATAGCTTTCGATACTTCCATCTGGGTAAGTTCTCAATCCAGGCGGCTGATAACTTTATCCCGTAAAACATCAACGAAATGCTTCCTTTGGGCCCTAACTATGCGGTTATTGCACTGAAAGGCTTTCAAAGAGCTTACTTCTTTGCAACCATTCCTTGCATACCCCTTTCTCTTACACTCTCATCATTGAGACGAACTATCAGCGCCATCTAGTGGATTCTTGTAATTTGCATAAGATTTATGTAATAATTCTACATGTGAGATTTTCTATTTTAGAGTTCAATTTCTGAATGATCCTTAATGTATGGACATGAGTGTACCGAATGAAAGAATTTGCATGTAGATATTTTCTCACATTTGTTTAAGAACTGTGAATATACCTTAAATATAACATATTAAAAGCGGAGTGGATTATTTCGAGTTAAAAAAAAATAGGTATTTATTTACAAAATAAAAATAGAATTTCATAATTTTTCAGATTCATCTAAGCTAAAATTTTTAAAAATTTTTGATTAATTGTTTGAACAAGCATCTTAAATTTTTAAACGAAATGCAAGATTTTAAATTTAGTATTATTTTATTTTCCGTTCAGTGCTTAGTTCAAGCATAATTTGCGGTATGTTTAAATTACAAAATGTAAAAAAAATTTGCATTTTATAATTAAAAGACAAATTTCTATAACAAAGAATACTTCAAAGCAAAATTGCTTTGAAAAAAAAATCTTTGTAAAATTTCTGTGTAAAAACTCATTAAAGTAATTTTAAAAATATTTTACCAACTCGTATAATTAAAGTTTTTAACAAACAAAGATTAAAAAAAGATTTTAATGATATCAAATAGTTATTTACGGAAGCAATCATGAAAACTATTTGAATGATTGAAACTGATTAATATTAATATCCTATTCATCTCGAGGCTTGTTAAAACTCTCTGCAATTTTATTTTGAATAGAAAAATCAAATTTTATTCAACTTATTTTTACAAGATTAAGAGAGTTTTACGCTATATTTATATGCGTTACTTAAAATGAACCCACAGAAATTGATTAAAAATGCTTAATGAGTGATACTAATGTCGTATATTCAATGATTTAATTGGGCAATTCTGCCGTTAGGCAACTGCTTTGTGAGAATGACATTATTAAATTAAACTAAATTTTAAAATCTATAAATCACAGGTGCCTTTATCATTAATTAATATTTTTGTGAAAATTTTCTTTAATTACTATGTGCTTAAAATGATTTGCATATTATCTGAATTTAAAGAAAAATGTCTAATAGTGTTCATTAATTTTAAAGCTTGTAGTTTAATCATTGTTTCCAATGAAAGAGTTGAAGTAATTTAAATTTGGACGCGTACGGAAAAATATTTGATGTAATGAAATTCAACAGACCAACTTTAATAATCTTTCTGAATAAGTACTTCATTATTGAAATTATCATGTATTGAAAGTTTTTCATCCTATATTTAGCAGTTTGATGATACACATAAATATTATTATAAATTAATAAGGTTACATAAGTTATCCTTAAATTTTTCTGTTTGAAATAAAGGTTTACTCATTAAAACATTTCTATAGATGTAATGTGACTTATTTTTGTGACAACGTGCTTTTATATCTTAATAATGATATGTTTATATATAGTTATAAAATTATTAAAACTGTTACGCAATTTAATTGTAAATAATATATTTATTAATATTTGGACATATTTTTTATTTTTATGCATATATTTCTATTTTAATAAGATATTTAACATTTTATACAAAATGCGGTAAAGTTTTATAAGTACAATACATTTCTTATTTATAAAATCAAAAGGGCCAAGTTTTCTTACTTTCAACTCTAAAGAAACTTTCAAAATGTAGCTGGATTTATTTATGTTACATATTTAATATATGTTATTATAATTTATTAACCTACATCTTATTTCAGAATTTTTTTTATGGTAGCAGTTGAATTCCTTAATCTAATTATAAAGAATGCACGTTTCCATTTTTAAAATAAGTAATAGGTTTTAGCTATTAAAATTGTATAAAATCACATAATACGCGTTTAATAATTTCAAAATGATTTTGTTAAAATGAATACTTAAACAAATCAAAATGCTCATAACTGGGTGAAGCAATATTTTCTAATTTAATTCAAAGAGTGAAACTGGGGAAGGAAAGTAATCAAAATATGGACCTCCTCTGACAATTTTGAGTATTTTTCAAACGATGAAAGAGTAGCTAAATTCACTTTTGTTTCAGAGGATAATTTTCCAAAACTATCTCATAACTCTCTTAATAGAGAAGTCAAATCCCCAAAGGATATAGGTTCTTATGAGACCCATTACGGAAAGTGAATATTGATCAGCCACGGTCGCAGTGAAATGACAACGTCGACAGTTCTGTCGATATAATAACGTGCGCGTTGTCGCTAACGGAAATGGCTGCTTTATGAAACCGTTACTTTTTGAGGAAAAAAATAAAAAGCGCTAAACTTCATTAAAGACATCCCTTAGGGTCTATGACCAGCTCATTAAATGCTGCTTATCTATTTGCTAAATTTACTACCTAGACAATAGGAATCAGAAATTGTTGAGCCATGGGATTTATGAAGCTATTGAATAGCTAATAATGCGCAGTTAAATATTAAAAGTTAATATTTTATTTAAATTGAATTTTTCCATAAGTTCTTAATAAATATTTTAGAAAAAAAATTTTTTAATTATTAATCTTAAAACTATATTTGTGCCTGTTAATTTAAAATTTTTGTAGTCAATAATATTTATAAGCAAGTGCTCAAATATTTATAGTTCATATAGTGTTTTTGTAATAAATATAATTTAAACTTAGCGAAGGAAAACATTTTCATATTTTTAACTGTGTTTTAAGTATGTGTGTGGGATTTCATTATTTCAATCTCTAAAATGCTGTAGCTTTCAGTAAGAGTTTATTTCATGTGGTTAACGAATTCAGTGCAATCATATTTTACAATAAATTTAGAATAA